>JADLZK010006803.1:0-43040 GCA_015847255.1 Hyparrhenia diplandra
GCCGCGCTTGGCAAAGTTTCACGGTGATCTTCGCCGATCGCCCGGGCGGTCGTGAAGAGTAACGCTATAAAAGCGCCCTCTTTGCCGGTCACGGCGTCGGGCGAAAGAAAACCGGATCGTCGTTCCAACGGTAATCAGAATGGGAACCGGGCGCGCACTTCGCCGACCGCTCCGTCCGTGGTGTCAAGTTTTTTTTAAAAATATAAAAACCGCTGCCCTTCGCGGCACACACAAAAAGCGCCGAGGGGATCGCCGCCGATCGCCCAGCATCTGGCCGGCGGCGAGAACTCTTCGCCGACCGCCGCACCCTCTCGGGCGGGTCGGCGAAGATTTCTTCGCCGAGCACCTTTTTCAAAGGTTTCTAAGTATAAATTTTTTTTGAATTTGCTATCACAACTTTTGTGTGTCTTAGCTACAAGATATATTTAGTACATTGTTCAAGTTTGGGATTTTTTTAAAACTTTTTACTATATTTTATGGGTTTTCATGTTATATTTGAATTTCTTTTGAAAACTAAAATTTGAACCGCAAGTGATTCAAATAATGGGTGTAAATGATTCAAAAATGATAAACATGATTGTGAGTCCATATTGAGTCCTCATCCATGGCGGGCACCGAAATTCAAATATCTTGTGCGCGAAACACGCCGACTCACTTGCGGATCGATCGTTTTAAAATTCTATAAAATTCAAACGGAGTTGAAAAATCATGAAACTTGACGAGTTGTCCTTATATCACATGTGTACACTATGAAAAAGTTTGAGTCGATTTCGCGGACGTTTGCATCTCGGGTGGCACTTACGGAGACATCTCTAGCATGTGATACTTGAGTAAACTCTAGTTGAGATGTCTAGGTTTCAAAGTCCGGGATGCAAACTTGCATGAAACCTTTTCAAATTTTTTTTCCACAGCTTAAACATGCAATATAACGATGCCTCGTCAAATTTCATGAATTTCCGACTTCGTTTTTTTTTTTTTTAGAATTTTAAAATGAATCTTGGCGCATCTGTAATCGGAATGTTCGCATATAAGATATTTTGATTTTTCTCACGTGTCCATAGATGAGGGCTCAAAATATACTAACAAACAAGAATATTATTTTTCTATCACATAACTCCTTTTTCTAAGTACCTGCAGTTCAAATTTTAGGTGGGAAAAAATATTCGAGTAAAAGAAGAAAACTATTTAAAAAATAGTAAAACGTGCGAGAAAATGTCCCAATTTTTGATATGTTCTTGTAAAAACACTCTAAGTAAGGTACAGAAAAATTTTTGAAGTCAAAATTCCCAAAAAAAAAAATTTGCCGAGAGCAAAACATTGCGCTCGCTGAAGGCCACTTCGCCGACCGCCGCCTGAGAGGGCGGTCGGGCGAAGGCAATTTTTTTTAAAAACCAAAATCATCGCCGACCGCCCAGTGAACTTCGCCGACGCGCGTCAACAGGCCGGTGATGACGCGGCGTGGGTTTCCGCCCGCTCCGCCGCTCGCCGGTGGCTCACGAATCACGGATCCGGCCGGCGGCCGACACTTCACGACCGCCCCGCATCCGCGGTCGGGCGGCGTAAAAAAAAAAAAAGAAAACGTTATCCACACCCACTCCCCTCCCTCACCACTCACTCACTCACACACACACGCGCCGGAGCCTCGCTGGCCGCCTCGCCGCCACACGGCCTCTCGCCCGGCTCGCCGGGCCGCCGGAGCCGCCACGGCCAGCCCTCCCCGCCCCGCGCCCCCATCCCGCCTCCCGACCGCCCGCCCGCCTTCGCCGCTTCGGCCCGCCACCTCGCCGCACCCGCGCCCCGGTCCGCCCGTCGCGGCCAAGCGGGGCGGGCCGCCCGTGCGCCGGCCGCCGGGCGCGCCAGGCCCCGGCCCGCCGCCCTGCTGGAAGGAAGCTGGGGAGGAGGGAGGAAGGAAAGGAGGAGGAGGGAGGAGGAGGAGGGAGGAGGAGGAAGAGGAGGAGGAGAGGAAGAGAAGGAGGAGGAGGTCGCCGACGCCGACCGTGCTTCGCCGTTGTCCGGTCGACCCTTCCGCGCCATCCTCGCCATACGGCCGCGCCGTCCTCACCTCGACCACCCACCCCAGGCCACCGACCGCACAAAGGTATGGCATGAAGCAATTAGTAGCTAGTGGTAGTAGTTGATATGTGGATATGGATATGGATATGGATATGTTAGTGGATGCCCTAGTTGAGAATGTGGATATGGATGTGGATATGGATATGGATATGTGGATGTTGGCCATCGTGCCATGTTTTTTTCAGTGTATCGAAAAGCCTCCCGTGTAGGGGAGGTTACAAAATTTCGAATTTATCTCATATTTTTTTTTTTTTTCGCGAAAAGAGCCCGTCGAAGTGGTGGAGCGTCCCCGATCTCCTTCCTCTGCGTTGCGGGTGTGACTGCACTGCTTCGCCTCACCCCCTCCACCCTAGGTATGAATATCTCCTGCTCCAGTCGCATGGTCGTATGTCGCGTAACCTAGTTAGGCGTCTCCCGTCTAAAAAGAGATACGGTTGAGGTATGCATTTCTTTGCATATCTACGACCATCATGCGCTTTGGATAATCCACGTATTTTGGACGGCCCGCGGATGCGTAGATGGGTCATTTCCATGTCCCGTTCGATGGCGAGCGAGTTTCGGCATCACCTCCCCACCGTTCTCCGGATGCACACTCTCCCTTCGGGACGTGTATGTCGGGAGAACGGTAGGGGGGGAGGTGCCGCCGAATTGGTTCCCGGCCGGATCGGAGCATGGAAAGCGACCGATCCATCTACGATCCGCGGTGGGATTAGGACCTATCCCGGCCTATTAGAGAGTAGGAACGCCATGTAGATCGAACTCATGGTTGGAATTCGTGGTTGCTAAAGGATGGGATCACGCCGGTGGATGTACGCCGGTTGGAGAAGTAAGCGTGATTTTGACGAAGAATGGATGGACAAGACCAATGAGTTCTTGAAATGGTATGGGGCTTCGTGCTTCGTGGTCATTTGCTAGTTTGGTGTCCCTGCAGTAAATGTGACAACACGAAGAAGAGTCGGTAGAAAGGATATGCACCGTCATCTACTAGATTTTTGATTCACCAAGAACTATACCGTCTGGGTATACCATGGTGAAGCACAACGTATGAGAGAGGAGGAGGTGAGAGCACGCCTCGCGATTGTGATGGTGATGCCGGGGTTGTAGATATGTTAGATGATGTCCACCAAGGACTTTTCAACGAAGCACGTGACAAGGAGGCGATGGAGAAGGAGGCAAAAGAATTTCTATGAAATGTTGGACTCGGCGGCGAAACCCCTTCATGAGAACACAACGGTTTTAAGTATTTGGATGGCATTTGTCGCTATTAGGGCTGAAGTCCGAATTGAACATCGGTCGAGCGTGCTTCGATAAGATGTTGTCCATTGTTGGCACCCCCGCTTCCAAAGAGCCATAACCTACCATCGAGCATGTATGACTCCCAAAAACTCTTTTACGGCACTTAAGATGCCGTATGAGCGGATACATGCTTGCGAGAATGGGTGTGTCCTATTTAGAAAGAGCACGCCGATGCAAAGCAATCGCCCAAAGTGCAAAGCCTCTAGGTACGAAGAGGTCCCAATCGAGATGGTCGATGAAGCGTGCAAAGTAAAGTCGCCAAAAAAATTCTACGGTACCTACCGCTTGTACCGAGGATTCAACGACAATATATGACCGAGGAATCCGCTAAACGGATGACGTGGCACAAAAATGGCAAGCGATACACCTGCATAAGATGATACATCCATCGATGGTGAAGCATGGCAATACTTTGATGGAAAACATCCCGAGAAAGCAATGGAGGCGCGTAATGTACGTGTCGCCCCGGCAAATGAATGGGTTCAATCCCTATGGAATGAGTACGCCCCATACACTTGTTGGCCCGTATTCGTTATCCCCCCTGAATCTCCCCCCGGTGTCGCTTTCAACGGGACACCATATTCTTGTCGCTTATAATTCCGGGCCACCCGGGAATAAGATGGGTGTGTTTATAGAGCCCGTGATCGATGAATTGATCAAGGCTTGGGATGAAGGCGTATGGACATACGGCCGAGCTACGAAGACAAGTGTTCAAGATGCATGTTTGGTACCAATTACTCAATTCATGACTTCTCGGCGTATGGGTTGTTCTCGGTGCCGGTGTGTTCATGGAAAGTTCCCGTGCCCAAAGATGCAAGGAAAGTCTCGATGTTCATCGTTGCGCGGGTGGTAAGTTTTTCGTCGTTCGACCTACATCGTCGGGCCGCCTCTTGACCATCCATTCGGACAAGACACGAAGAACTTTAGAAAAGGGGTCGTAGTGACGTAACCTCAACATGAGATGAAGATCGGTGCCGAGGTCCGTGCTCGCCTAGAGTCTCTTGTGGCCAATAAACAAGGTGGTGGTTTTGTGGGGTATGGTCGGCAGCATATGTGGACTCATAAGTCGGGCTTGGAGAGGCTCCCTATCATGATGACCTTCTTGTGCCACATCACCTTGACAATATGCACTGCGAGAAGAATATATTTGAAGCACTTTTTTTGCACACTCATGGACACGAAAAGTCTAAGGACAACCCTAAGGCTAGAGTGGACACGGCAAAACTTTTGCGATAGACCAAATCAAGAGATGAGGCCTCCCGCAGTAAAGAGATGGCGAAGGCCCAATGTTGATTTCGTCTTGTCTAGCCAAAACAGAAAGGAGGTACTTAAATGGATGAAGACCCCGAGGTTTCGGATGGGTATGCACATAATGTGAAGAGGGGAGTCAATTTAACTACTATGCGAGTCAATGGGATGAAGAGTCATGACTATCACGTATGGATTGAGCGGCTCCTTCCCACGATGGTTCGAGGCTTTGTCCCCGAGAATGTATGGCTAGTGCCGGCAGAGTTGAGTTATTTCTTCCGCCCGGTACCGTGTGCAAAGGCGATCTCTCGGACCGTTTGTAGACGGTTGGAAAAAGGCAAAGACTGCGGTTACTCGTAAGTTGGAGAAAATCTTCCCACCCGCTTCTTCTTGTCGATGCAAAGATATGATTGTGCACCTCCCGCACGAGGTGCGTATGGGGGGCCGCAGTACCATTGGTGCTACCCAATCGAGAGAACTCTAAAGAGTGTATGCGAGAAAATGTAGAAATAAAGCGAGAATCGAGCCGTCGGTTGCGAGGCATACGTTGTGGAGGAGGTGTCAAACTTCACGAGAAAAAGTACTATCGTAGAACATTCCTAGCGTGCATGATCAAATCCCCGTTACAATCTCGCCGAAAATCGATTGAAGCTCAGCCTTTTCCAAGGTCAATACGGAAGCGCCGGTGCATCTACCATTAAGCGGTTGAGCAACAAAGAGTGGCGCAATATCATGCTATATGTCTTGACGAACTCACGAGGTGGATCCATTATAAACGTGAATTCATTCGTGAGACTTGGTCTTTATCAAGGGATGCAGAGCCACACGAAATTGATACTCTTCTTTCACAAGGTCTTTGGACCACGTAGAGAACCGATTTCATTTTCGTGGTTCAAGAGAAGGGCCCAAACCGATCGCTCTATCTGTGGCGAAGCTAATTCTTTGTTGTAAACGGCCGTGATTTGAGGGTTAGGTCATTTAGCGCTTATGATGTGAATGGATATCGTTTCCACACGACAAAGCTACGAGCGAGGCGACCCAACCGGCAAGTACCACAAACTTGGCGTGCTAGCGATTCGATAATAATGGGAATGAGTACCATGGCAGAGTCGAAGAAATATACGAGCTTTTCATTTTATGGGGCACCGCATCTTAAACCACGTGATATTCAAATGTCATTGGTTCGACCGAATGTACTAAACGTAATCCAAGAATTGGGCTAGTCGAAGTTCGGCCCGATTCCGTGTATCCACGATCCGATATATACATTGTGGCTCAACAGGCCGTGCGGGTTTATTACACGCCATATGCCCGCCAAAACAAAGATTATCTTAAGGGTTTGGAGGTTGTGCGGGAAGGTAGCGCCACATGGTAAACTACCGTCCCAAATGATGAAGATTATAACTTGATCAACCCAATCACATATGAGGGAGAGTTCTATCAAGAAGAGGGTCTGCCAGGGAGTTTTGTGATAGACCTATTTGGAGATATAGGAATGGAAGTAGACGATGAAACGCCCGAGGATGACGATGACGGCGTTGAGGTGTTCGACTTGAAGGACATAGCTATGCTAGAGCAGATTGAGCACGGTCAATGAAGGCAACAATCCAAGTTGATTCTCTTAGTGATTTTGACAATGTTGATGGCGATGACTTTTGAGAAACGCTCCCAATGACGATGATCCCGATTACTTCTAATACATGTAATACTATGTTATTTTGTTTTCTTTGTAATTATGTCTTATTTATTTATATTTTGATTACAATGCATGTAAATCTAATTATGCCTTGTTTATGTTTTGATTACGGTGTCGGACAAAGATGGCGGGGAGGTCGTGGAGGTCGTGGAGGTCGTGGGAGGTCGACGACCGAGAGGTCGTCCGTGCCTTGACCAGGATTTACAAACTGCATCTAAGACAAGGCCGACTGGAGGAGGCGGAGAGTTCACGGTGAGGCGGCCTCCGCGGTCGAGGCCTCCGGCTCCCACGCCTGTGCCCGAGGTGGAGGAGGAGGACGACGAGGGAGGAGCTGGTGGCGCCTTCGCCGAAAGCAGGTGCCCAAAGAGACCCACCGCGGCGGGGACGACGCCGCCGACGCCGACGCCACCGACCACGGGGAGGACGCTGCCTGGTGGCTCCAACCCTCCGTGGGGGTTCGGACTCGGCGGAAAGAAGGGTCGCGAAGGTCTACTTATGAGGCCCCCTCACGATCCCTCAGCCCGCTCCAAAGACAACCCGCCTGTGATTCGCCCTCAAGGGACAAAGTAAGTAGATTTAGATGCGCACATCATTGTCTTCATTATGCCGCCTTCATTATGCCTACTTTGAGTGAAACTAATATCGTGTCTTCATTATGCGTGATTTTGGATCGTTGTGTCGGGCGGTGACTCACGCAAGCCCGCCCGGCATCATCGGATTCTTTGTCAGCAAAGACTACCCCCCCGCCACGCACCACCCGGGCATAGGGGGCCGCACTTCTTTAGGCTGACCCTACTACCAAGGAGAAGACTCGGACTACACCCACAAGGCAGAGCTGGTGCTCACAGAGTTTTGGGTAACTCGACCTCAAGACAAAGCCTTTTTCGAATACATCGCATTCTTGAAACCATGAATTTGATATTGTATTTGTATGCGTAACTTCTTCAAATGCGAGGAAGGACAGAGGAGCGAGCCGCAAAAGGGTGCTTGAGAACGCCCGCAAAAAACGCGTCACCGATATGCTTCGGATGCAAAGCCCGGGGCCATCATAAACTACTATGCAACGGTCTTTGGGGAGAAAATATCAAAGGAGGATGCAAGGACTAAGATGTTGACCTCAAGAAGTTCTTGGAGGTACATGAACAACACTACAGCGGTGCTTGTTTTGAGATAGTTAATGTGATCTTCTAATCGACATATTTTCATGACATGTAGATGAGGCCGACTTGGTTACGCGTCCATGGGGATTTCTTTGGGATCAGCTCGTGGACAAGTGGTTCACGGAGGAGTGGCAAAAGGTGCACGACGATGCCGGGAAAACGTTTGGTGATGCAAGGTCCATCACACCACCAAGGCGTCCGGAGTTGTGCGGAGTACAAAGAATTATGGGTAAGCGCGTTTCTTTGTTTCTCTTCCTTTGTTTTCTCCGCACTCATTAATCCTCTTCCTTTGTTTCTCACAAAGAAGACACATCGGGCGGACACGACCGGTGGCGAGGCCTTCGCATGGCGCACAAGAAGAGGGCCGCCTCGATGTTTCCTATGGCGTCAATGACCCTAGAGGCGCACAAAGAACTCGAAGGTGGGCCAACGGATCGTTGAGTACACGGCGGCGACTTCGGCGTAAATATGGGGAGGACTACGATCCGGCGCCCATGACATTGATACGGACATCGCCATGGCGACTTTTGGAGGCAAGAAGCACGGAGGTTAAGGCCGCCGGCAACATCGCCGTCGGCGGCTTCCGTGATGAGACTCTCCGACGTCCGAGCACGCGAGGGCGGACACGGACCAGCCGTCACGGCCCAGAGCGAAGCGTGGCACGAGGGTCGTGTCGGTGCCCTTGAGGTGGAGGCCCAAAGCCTTCGCCCAAAGAGCTAGCGTAGGAAAGGACGCCGTCGGGAGGTGGAGGCCCAAAGCGGCAATGGCCGCCAAGTTCGAGGAGCTTACTAGGTTCCTTTCCACGATCGGTGGATTGGCTCGCCACTGGGCTCCTAGGTCCCGGTCGCTCCACGTACCCATTTATTTGCTCGATTCCGGTACCTCCCGTGAGTATGATAGCAAAGAGCTTCGATTTAGTTTCAAATAATCATGTCTAACACCCGCAACATTGTCTTTCTTGCGCGCAAGGCTTCCACTCCGGGATCGGCGGGTCGAATCGCCCCTTGCAGTGCTCGTGTGTTGAGCAAGGCTTCGGAGTCGAACCATCAAGTTCGCCTTTCCCAACCTTTCCGCCACCGCATGAACTTGTGAGACTCCCGCGACTTGTCTAGATCATTTGTGGACTTGTTTATCTTGTGAGACTCGATGTTGGACTTGTGGACATGTTGTTGGACGTGTGCAACTTATTTATGTGATATATCGTTGTGTTTCATGTGCGGAGGTGTGCAATGCGATATATATATGTTATGTGATTGAATGGATGTGAGATATATTATATATGTGTTTGTTTGTCAAGGGGAAAGCGAAAACAAAAAATAAATTTTTTTAGGCCGCCGACCGCTTTTGCAAAAACGGTCGGCGAAGGAGGCTTCGCCGACCGTTTTTTTGGCCCTGTGTCGGCGAAAGCCGGGAGGAAATGGCCCGTTCGCCCCCTTCCCAACCGCCGACCGTTTTCGCCCGGCGATTCGGCTAAGTTTTTTTAAAAAAAAATTTGTTCTTCGCCGACCGTTTTTAAGTCCCGGCGGCCGGCGAAGAAATTGTTTAAAAAAATGGAAAACACCTTTGCCGACCGCCCCATACACAGAGGACGGTCGGCGAAGGAATTATGGAAAAAGTATAAAAACCTTTCGCCGACCGGGCCCACCGACAAGGCGGTCTGGGCCAAGAGGGAAAATGGAAAATCTTCGCCGACCGCCTTAAGACACGGCGGCCGGCGGCGAAGGCGTAACGCCGCCCCTTCGGCGCCTCCGCTAACGGCAACTTTTCTTCGCCGACCAGTCGTTTTTGGTGGTCGGCGAAGCCTTCGCCGGTCGGCGGTTTTTGGGCGGTCGGCGAATCGCCATCGCCGACCAAAAATTTGACGACCGCCGCTGATCACGGGCGGGCGGCCGAAGGTCACGACGCGATTTTTCGCCGACCGCTTGCGGCGGTCGGCGAAGTCCCCTCGCTTTCCGTGAATTCTGGAAATTCTCGCACCGTGATCGAACCGAAAAGACAGAAAGCACATTTCGCTTGTCTCGTGGTAAATATTATCCTATCATGAGGTAACTAGGCTCTCAAAAGAATCGCCTCGCAATGTACATCTAAAACGTATGTAATTAGTTTATTTTTACCTATATTTCATACTCCGGAAATGCGTCTTTTAGTGCATTTATTGTTTCGATGTGATGGAATGTGATGGGAGTGTAGGAAATTTTGGAGGGAATCTTTGACCTCTAAACACAAGAAAAGAAACCCGCCAAGAGCGGCGAGGTGTGACAGTGTCACCGACAAGCTCCTCCCCGGAGCAACGGAGGCCCTCACTCCGAACGACTTGCCCCCATCACGGCGCGGCAGCCTAGTCGACAAGGCGTCATTAAAAGCGTCTTTTTTTTTTGCAACATAAAAGCGTCTTGAGTTAAGCGGGATAAAAGATGCAATGGGCTGTGTCTAATGTCTGTACGAATTAGGCCAGTTGGGTTGGCTTCGCCCATGTAACATTGGGCGTGTTTTCCATTCCAAGATGAGGGCAGGGATTTTATGGACCATTTATTTATTTATTTATTTATTTATTTCCTAGTAGGGGTTTTAGTGCCCCCCCCAAAAAAAAAAAAAAAAAAAACTAGGGGTGTCAAAGAAGTTTTTCACTATGGAGACCTTTTTATGATGATATTGTAACGAAAACAACTCCAAGAGATCAGCTATGTATGACTACTATGACATGAAGTTAAATTGCAGAAACTTTTAAAAGAAATAAGTGTCCATCAATAATTTTTCTCTATCTGTTATTTCAAGATAGGAAGCGATCTGTTGCGCACTTCGCTGAAAAAAAGCATGTTGCCCTAGCTCGACATTCTTCCCCACACAATTCTCACTAGCCACTACCCTCCCCGGATTTTTTTTCCCACGTGCAACCATGGAAGGATACATAGATGGCTAATGTGTGGATAACCTATTAAAATTTCTACAATCACAAAGACACAAGGCAAAATACATTAATTTTACAAAAATCTTAATAGCCACTACTTTGCATAGTCTACTTAAAGCAATGCAAGTCCTCTACACAACTCTAGTTACCTACTTAACTAGTAAACATAACATCACACAAATAACTAGAGGCACTAGTAACAGGAGCAAGTAAACAACACTACTCACTATAGGCCTGGATACACAACCAAAGCTGCAACTATCAAGCAACTACACAATCAAAAAAAAAAAAAATGCAGATGCAAGCAAGTGAAGGCAACTTAACCCTATTGAGGTGATTTTTTATGCCACTTCTTCACTTAACCTGGTGAGCACCCAAGCTCGATCCTCATGGTGGAGGGCACCACTAAAAGTTTGTAGATCTCTAATCTCGTGACATACTCCCTTAACTCGATCTTCAATCTCACTAGCGACTACCTCCCTTGCCTGATGCGTCGCCACCTGTCCCCACGCGCCTTAGTGGCAAACTCGATGATGGACAAAGCCTGTACGTGCAAATGAAAATAAGAGAGAGATAAGGGAGGGGGTAATTGAAAGATTCTAGTAGACCTCAATCCATCACGTGCGCCTCAGGTGCCATCTAGTCCATGTTGACCTCACCACATCAGATTACTCTGAGTCCAAAAGGGGTATGGACTTATGAGTTGCTTGGCTCGCGCATTTAATAACCGAAACCGATCACTAAAAAATTATTTGCTTCATCGTCAACTAGACCTGATAACCGATCTTGTCGACGACCGATTATGTTTGATTTTAACCAACAACAGGTGGCACTCCTTGATTGTGCAATTAACAAGGGGAACCAAACAAGATACACAATCATTGATTTCCTTTGCATTCCGATGTCGGATGCATTCCCTTTAAGTTAACATTATATTATATTTATATATGACCAAACAACGTCTTAATTGACACAAACGAACAACATAATTGGCTTGAAATGCATATTAGGAATTTGTCGACCGACACATCCTTAATAACTTTAAGGACTCATGGTGCATTTAACTCTTTTCTTAGATTACCCACACAAATGAAAAGGAAAAAGGACACATCTGTCTGCCTAGGTATACTTCGTGCTTCCTCAGTTCAAAATTAAGTCATTCTAATTTTTTTGAGAGTCAAAATATTTCAAGTTTGAAGATTTTCAACACTAAATAGGTATACTATGATATATATATATATATTTTATTTGGTATTATAAATTATTGTTGTATTATATAAATTCAATCAAAATTGAGATGTTTTGACTTAAATAAAGAGTTAAAATGCCTTGTAATTTTGGACAGGGGAGTAATTCAGATTTTTGCGACTTTTAGATTGAGAGAGAAGATTACTAACGTGAGGTTCCAACCTACTCATACGTCTACTGTTGGAGACGAGATAACATCACTGCGGCTGCAGCTGAGAAAGGATACCCAGCTGCAAATACCCCCGCCTCACCTGACCAGAACCGTCATTACCCATCACCGTCAGGACGAGCACAAGCCGACAAGGCCACAAGGGTGCCACCGACGCGAGCCCTGGTAGGCAAAAACCTTGTACGAAATCACGAAAGTGCCCTCACTACTCCGCAGCAAACTACGATACAGCCCCACAGCCCTAGAGCTCCACCGATAAAACCCCACCTCTTCCCTTCGCCCGCGCCTCCCTTCCCTTGTCCTCTCTTCCCCGAAGGAGAGGTCGCAGACGGAACCCTTCCACCCTCCCTCACCTTCGATTCCTCCGCGATTTCCCCCGCGCGCTCGCCGATTCCTCGATCGACTCCCGCGCGGTTCGCTTTCTGGTCGGATTCTCTACCCCGAAGCATGCAGCCGGATCAGCCTGTGATCAGCTTGCGCCCCGGCGGCGGCGGCGGCGGCCCGCGCCCCGGCCGCCTCTTCTCCCCGCCTTCGCCACCTCCGGCTCCGGAGACTTCCTCCGCCCGCACGGCGGGGCGCCTCCGGCATCTCCAAGGTGAGGAAGGCTCGATCTGGATGTATGGCTTGCTGTCCGTAGTGGGTTCGATTGGTTTGCGGCGGGGCGGGAGGCGGAGATCCGGGGAAACGATCGGATCTCCTTGTTAGGTGGCCTACTTAATTGTAGACGAGCTCGTTTTGGTGCCGCGTCTCATTTCGTTGTCAGATATGGGGAGATTTAGTAGTCTTCAAGACCCTTAATGAGATTTTGTTTATAAGGTGCTGATGCGTACCAAAGGATTGATACTACCTGGGATGCGATTTGGTAGATTCTGATGTGTGCCGAGCTCCTGCACAGGGATTCAACCCTTAGGGCTTAACTTGCCCTTGTATGTGGTCTTTGGGATACTATATGATGTGGCTGAGCAGTTAACACGGATATTTCTTTCATCGATATGCTGTTTAATTCGCACATGGACTTGTTCTTAGTAGGCTCAACTGTGTACACTGTGCCCCCTGCTTTGACTGCGTTGATTTTCTTAAGTTTATCACATACTATATAGCTAGTGTAAAGTCAAAATGGGTCTGTAGACTCATATGTGCTACCCTGACATAGCTATTATTGTCGTGCAGATTGGTGATTCACATTTTGAGCCACGTGAGCGTGTTCGTTACACAAGAGACCAACTTCTCGAGCTGCGCGAGGTACTTAATATCTGATGCTTCATGCTTAATACAAAGCCAATTTCTGGATTTGAAGATTGCTACAGATATCTTCCTAGCTGTGTTGCTTGTGGTTTTAAAGAATAGTGCCTATAATGAGTTTGTCACTCATATCTGAAGATTGTGGAAATTCTCTTTGAATATATTCTTGTATATCTGGGTTGTAGCAAAAAAAAAGCATACATGCATTGAGAAAATGATACCTCCTCTTGCAAGTGTATGCTACTGTTAAGTGTTTGTTCAGTAAAATAACAACTTTGGCCAACAATGATTACATCAGTTTCTATATTGCTGGCAAGGATTTGGTTTTAATGACTATTCTGTAGTAGCACTTTCAGATTGTTTTTTTGTTAAGCAAACATTTTACAGTTGTACTTTTCTGTGAAATTTATATCTTGGAGTCAGTGCTGTATCCAAAGTGGGTGTACTTTTCTGAACTGAAGAAAACTCAGGATGGATGTAGAGGCATTCACAGTAGATGGGTGAAGTTGCATATGTAGATGTCAAACAGGATGGCAGGAAGATAGCTGATTGGATTTTCTCTCTTGTCAGTTGTCATTTTAGGTTGCTTCATTTAATTTGAACTTATAAGTTCACACTTGTACCCAAATATGGATAGTGCTAATTCGAAGAGGGTGACAACTGACTTGGTTATCACTTTTTTTGAGGGAATATTTCATATGGTTATGGCTGTTAGATCACTTCATGATTTGTAATTGGGAGGCTGACATTCAATGCAGCATGTGGTATGTGTACATTATCAAATTTGCATAAACTGATTATGGTTCTTCCACTACTTGGCAGATTGTTGATGTGCCTGAGGACATTTTAAGGGTTAAGCAAGAGATTGATGTAGAGCTTCATGGTGAAGATCAGAGCTGGGTTCGCAATGATTCAGCTGTGAGCACCCTCATTGCCTTCTGCTTGGGTCCTTTTTTACCTTCAAGTTTTCTCAGATGTTCACAGGGTACTGTTTTGCTGAACCACTGAAATGCATTATTCAGGTTCAAGCCCAAGCCCAAGCCCAGGCCCAAGCCCAAGCTCAATCACAAGCACAAAATCGTTATGCTGAGACTGATAACCGTGATTGGCGTGCACGGTCAGCACAACCACCTCCAGCTAATGAAGAAAAATCTTGGGACAACATACGTGAGGCTAAAGAAGCCTACTCTAGTGGTAGGCAACAAGAGCAAGCTAACAGGCAAGATCAGTTAAGCTCCCAGTTTGCTTCGAAAGCTCAGGTACCTTCAAGGAGTACTAACAGCTCTACTAGTTTTGCCGTTCCATTTTACTATTCCATTCTTTGTTTTCTTCCTTGCATTTTGATTGTTTTCCTGTGCTGTTGTTTATATTTTGCTTTGTGGTTGCAAGTTGAAACTGATTTGTTAGCTACCCATTTACAATCAATGTTTGTTTGGTGCAACTCTTTCTGTCAAATTTTGTAGACCAACTCCATTCTTCTGGCCTATCACTATATTAATGTCGGAATCATTTATTTTATCTAAACGCCTGATCTAGGAATGTTCCATGTGATTATGTTAAATCTAGTTATGAATGTTCAGATGACATGAAGATGTGCTGAGAACAAAAGTGTAATGGAAAACAACATTGGTCTACCACTGTCAACAGTGTATATGCCATTTATCTTTTGTACTGTATTGTATTATGGCTTTCACTGAACTTCTATTTATGTGGGGCGGACTAGCCATTTAGCAGACCTATCTGTTTATTTTCATGTAATTACTCTTCATCAGATCATAATTGTCCTGTTCCTTTTTTTAACCAAATTCCAGGTTGGCCCTACCGCTGCTCTTATTAAGGCTGAAGTGCCTTGGTCAGCCCGAAGAGGCAATCTCTCGGAGAAAGAAAGAGTCTTGAAGACGGTGAAAGGGTAATATAATGATTTTGCTGCCTTAATTGGTTATTTAAGTGTGTTGTTTGTCTTATCTATAGATTTATAGAATAAAATTCCCCAGTTCCTTGTTTCTCTATCTTTTTGTTTAATTGCTCTTTAATTATGCAGTATACTGAACAAACTTACACCAGAGAAATTCGATCTTCTCAAGGGTCAACTGATGGAAGCTGGAATTACTACTGCCGATATTTTGAAGGTTTGTTTTATTTACAACCATCTGTTTACAGCCTTTTGTTTTCTGACATCTTCCCTATTGCTTTTGATCAGGATGTTATAACTCTCATATTTGAGAAAGCAGTTTTTGAGCCCACCTTCTGTCCGATGTATGCTCAACTTTGTTCTGATCTCAATGAAAAGCTCCCTACATTCTCTTCTGAAGAGCCAGATGGCAAACCGATCACATTCAAGCGTGTGCTATTGAACAATTGTCAGGAAGCCTTTGAAGGTGCTAGCAGCTTAAGAGCAGAGATTGCTAAATTAACTGGCCCTGACCAAGAGATGGAGAGAAGGGACAAAGAACGGTTGGTCAAACTTAGAACACTTGGAAATATTCGGCTAATTGGTGAGCTACTCAAGCAAAAAATGGTTCCTGAGAAGATAGTTCATCACATTGTTATGGTACATACCAGAAACTAACAACAGTACCTCTATTATCCAGTGAGAACTCTTCTGATCCATTCTTTGTATGCAGGAGCTATTGGGGTCTGGGCCTGATAAGAAACCATGTCCTGAAGAGGAAGATGTTGAGGCTATCTGTCATTTCTTCAATACAATTGGTAAACAGCTTGATGAGAACATTAAGTCTCGGCGCATTAATGATACCTACTTCATCCAGATGAAGGAGCTAACAATGAATCCCCAGCTCGCACCGCGATTGAGGTTTATGGTTCGTGATGTGATTGATCTCCGATCAAATAACTGGGTGCCTCGACGTGAGGAGGTAATTAAACCACTATACTGTATATATGATTTAACAACATTTGTGACTGAATGGCATGCTTAAAATCATTCTGTTACTTGGATATTCCAGCATGAATTTTACTGAAGTTAATGCTTGACTGTAGATTTTGGATGCATACAATGCATCTGTGATATTGGTGCATCACCTAGAATATTCTTGGTAACCTATATCATACATAGGTCACAGAACATAGCCACACTTTCAGTTCCTTGTAAAATTATTCTGAGATCTATGCTGTTTGTGACTTTCAGATTAAGGCCAAGACGATCAGTGAAATTCACTCTGAGGCCGAAAAGAATCTTGGATTGCGACCTGGAGCAGCATCCGTCATTAGGAATGGTCGTAGCTCACCAGGAGGAGGGCCCCTTTCGCCTGGAGGTGGGTTTTCAATGAATCGCCCAGGAACTGGAGGCATGATGCCTGGAATGCCCGGTTCAAGAAAGATGCCTGGAATGCCTGGGTTGGACAATGATAACTGGGAAGTTCCCCGTTCTAGATCAATGCCAAGAGGTGATTCGATTCGCAACCAGGGGCCGTTGCTTAATAAGCCAACAGTTCAAAAGGCATCATCTATTAACACGAGGCTTCTTCCTCAAGGCAGTGGCGCAGCACTAACTGGCAAGAGTGCACTTTTGGGAACTGGTGTTCCACCATCTCGTCCTCTCGGCTTTACACCTGGGCCAGCACCAGCTCAAACCACGCCATCACCAAAACCATTAAGTGCAGCACCAGCTGTTGCCCCTGCTCCTGAGAAACCAGCCAGTGCTCCCAAGGGGAACTCTGCTGAGCTTCAGAAGAAAACAATAGCTCTTCTTGAGGAGTATTTCGGCATACGTATTTTAGATGAAGCACAGCAATGTATTGAGGAGTTGCAGAGTCCTGGTTACTACCCAGAAATTGTTAAAGAAGCTGTCAATCTTGCTCTAGATAAAGGCACCAATTTTGTTGATCCTCTGGTTAGGTTACTCGAGCATCTGTACACGAAGAAAATTTTCAAGACTCAAGACCTGGAAGCGGGTTGCTTGTTATACAGTGCTCTGCTGGATGACATTGGCATTGACCTTCCTAAAGCTCCAACGCAATTTGGTGAGATTATTGCTCGCCTGACTTTGTTGGGTGCCTTGAGATTTGAAGCTGTGGAGGAGATTCTAAAGAAAATGGAGGATACATTCTACCGCAAGGCAGTTTTTGATGCTGTATTGAAAACCTTGGAAGCAAACCCATCAGGTCAGGCAATCTTAGGCTCAGAGGCTGCTGTAATAGACGCCTGCAACAAGCTTTTGAAATAATCATCCTAGCAGCTTTGGCCTATCAACCTTTTTCAGATGCTGTTATCTTTCGAAAGCCAGCGTCGTGTATTCTCTATAGTTTAGGTGTCCAAGGAACTCAGTACCAAAGATGTGAGGAACAGCCAGTTTTGAGCTGTATAATTTTGCGAGATCAGATGAGTGTTGATTATTATTGTTTCGACCAGGAAGGAAAGAAAGAAGCCATGGATTTTGCTCTTGGGTGACCAGCTTAATTTGCTGGAGCCCCAGATGAACAAGGCTAAATGTGATGTTTTTGTGTCCGCCTGTTGTTAGTTCTTTTTCTGTGACTACACATTTTGTAACATTGTACTATGGTTTTGGAATGTTTAATCGGTTACAATATATTGTGTTATTTAGGAGTCATGACTCATCTGCTAGGTCCTGGTTTAATCTCTTTGTTGACGTGTTGTTGTTGAGGTGATGCATGTGGTTCTTCCTTTGGGCTTCGGATTTCCATGCTGTTTTAATTGAAGATTTGATGTTGGTTTTGTATGTACCTAGTATTTCATTTGGCTGCGCAGGCACCAGTATGTATTCCGCGCTTTGATATCTTGGGCGGTCGACTGGCGCTGTTCTTGGTGCGGTTACCAAACTTTGAGAATTTTCCATTGTTTCTGTCACGCTAGTTTAGTTATGCCACAAGGTGCCAGCTTAAGCATTTGTTTATCTGCCTAAATTTCCATTGTTTCGGTCATGTTAGTTTAGTTATTAAGATTAAGACACAGGGTGCCGGCTTAAGCATTTGTTTATCTGCCCGAGGTGAAAAGCCCCTGCGAAGTTGCGATTGGAGCTGGAGCATTGCTGTTCCTAATAAGCTCACCACATTTGCCCTCCCTGCGTGGCTCGTACGCAACCCCTGCTGAGATTTGCACCCAACCCAGTGGGCAGTGGCTTCCTCTACATCCTACTCGCATTCGCTGTTGCGGGGGCATCAGAGAGCAGGGGCATCAGTGTGTTTGTTCCTCGGTACGCTGAAGCCTTCGTCGTTCCTGCTGCACTTTCCCCACTTCTTGAGTAAGCGAACCTTCGCCCCAATAGTTGTGTGATTCAGTGCTTGGATTGCATCGGACTGATTGCAAATTTGTGCCGTTAGGGTTTGGTCGTTGGACGCCGGACACTGCGGGGATCGCCGGGGGATCCCCAATCTCCTGCTGAGCTTCCGCATGGTATGACGATCTAACCCTGCTAAATTCCAACCGTCAACTCCTGCAGTGGCGGAGGCGACCAAGCTTTACCTGTCACTGCTTCAGCTGTTTCTTTCGTTTAGTGAGGTTTCCGCAGGAAGGGCAGGCCGCCGGCCGCAACCAAACAGGCCTATGCTTGTGGCCGCCGTGGTACTCGGTTTTATCACCAGTGGTGTCGTTAGATGCCGAATGCAGTTTGCTCTGCGTGGGGATTTCGCTTTATGATGTTTGCCCGCGACATTCGGCCCCTGTTGGAACTGGATGGTTCTTGAATGTGGCGAGCAGACTTCCTGTCTTAGTTATTCAGTTCCGGAAGGTGCTGGGTGCACTGCAGAGTGTGACTGAGAAATCAGAAAGAACCAAAAAACAAATTTTGCGCACTCGTTTTTAACTAGTAGCCACAGTAGTCATATGGTTACCTCTGCGAATAAATTTGTATTGTCACAATTATCAGTCTCTGTAGTTTGAATCCCATTTTTCAGCATCTGCCAACTGCATTTTGTTCGTAACTTAGTATGGTCCTCTGTCCTCTCAGCATTATCTACTCGGTGACTGAGACTGTTTCGGGCTACAATGCTTATATCTGATTTCTGATGCACTTGCAGGCTGGAAGGCATACCATCATTCTCATGCAACCATCGCAGAACAGATCGACGAGGACATTTATGGACTACGATTCAGTTAACCACGCGCTGGATGGTATGTAACTTCTCCTTTCCCTCTTCTCATATCCTTGTCTGAAATGCTAATGCAATTCTAGCATTTGTCGTCACTTTATTCCCTCCATATTATGATTGAAATAGTATGAGGTTATCAGATAATGTTAACCTTTCTTCAATGTAGTTCGTTGTTTTGCCATAGTAAGTTAGTAACACCACTCAATTATTTCATGTGTTTCAAAGCATCTGCTTCACGCCTTCACTGATTCGGAGGAAGGTTGCATGTTCTTTCCTTCATTTAGCTGTGTAAATGACAGTGCTACTTTTTAGGCCCCATTTGGCACGGTGAAATGATTTTGATTCTACCTGGAAACCTTTGGATCCGTGCCAAAAGCATTGTTTCGTTCCTGATTCATTTTGAGCATGGAACGGTTGGAAACCATTTGCCCGTTTTGCCTACCAAAGAGTAGCACCCAAAACCCAGTTCCACTGGAGAATCACTATCTCCCTTCCTACCTCTACCGAACTCACCTTGAATTTACCTGCATTTCCACTGACATCACCACAGGATCCATCACCTCGCATCGCCCCTAAGCACCTAATTTGCTAGTTTCGATTGAGGGGAGCTAGGGAGGGGGCAATGGATGCACGATTTTGCATGATTCGAGTCTAGCTGTTTTGGCTCCTGTACCATGGGAGCTATAGCAGCTCTCAGCCATGGTGCATGGCGGCATGGGAGGGACCAGATGTGTGCGTATCTGTGCGTGAGGATGAAGAAGATAAGAAGGTACGACTTGGGCTAACAAAGAGAAGATAAACCCTATGTTATGTTAAAAAAAACTGATGAGCCCATCAGACATGTTTAATAACATATTGGTCAAACATATCAACACAAGGGGTACAGGATCACCACAAGTCATTTCCTGTATCAAGAATCAAAATCTAGCTAACCTGCCAAACACTCCCTCAAAGTGATTTTGAGTCGCTTAGAAACGTTTTCGTAGAGAATCTGTATCCAAAACATTTCTACGAGAATCTAGGACCAGGACCCTACCAAACACACACTAGTTGGTAATCTCTATTAACCCTTCAGATGAACTATGGTTTGCTTCTCTATCGGTGGTATGGTATGACTTGGAAGTCGAAACTGCTATCTTCTATTTTTACTGGTTCTTACGTTGGTGTTTTTCATGTAACTGATGCTCTGGCAACTGTGAAAAAGGACACTGTGCTATGGGCTGTTTGTCTGCATACCTGGCCGGTCAGGCAGCAATGCTGACCGCAGGCATGGCAAATTGGCTGGGCCAGACAACTTTTCAGTTCACTAAGCAAACAGCTCCAATATCCTACATCTAATAGTAACTGTTGTTACTATAATGCTAATGCGTGCTAAAGAATTTTATCGACTTATTTGAATAATATGCAAGTCACTGCAATTTCAATCAAAGATATGTGGATTCACAGATTCAACTGACCATATGACAAGGGATAATGTAAGAATTGAGAGTCCATGGTTTGTAAAATGTATGTACTAGTCAACTATATCACAAGTATTTCTCATGGCATGATAATTGTTAACTTTGCCCTATTGTTAACCATATTATTCAGCAGTTATGTGGCTAATATATGAGTTATTTGTTATTGCAAAAAAATGTTTTTCCCCTTACCATGTTGTTATCTGGAATGGAAGGAATCTGTGGTATTTATGAAAGGAAAGTCAGGAATATCAACCCGATGGTCAGGAACTTGACTTATGATATCAGTGACCTGTACAACTTCATCGATGGCCTGACTGACATAAGTGCACTGGTGTGAGTACATGTTTCTTGACTGTCAGAGTGTTTAATCAGAAAGGCGTGACAACTAATCACATTACGTTCTTGAACTTACACGCTATGTTTTCATTTCAGGTACGATGATTCACTTCACGCTTTCCTGCCATATGACCGTCAGTGGATAAAACAGAAGCTGTTTCAGCACCTGAAGCGGCTGGCACAGCAGTAGGGGCATCATCACCACCGCTGGTTTTGGCCTGAATGAGACATGTGTCGTCGCGTCCAGAATCAAGGCGTATGGTTACCGTTCCAGGCGGCTTGGTTTGAAATGTCCGGGCGTCTGATGTGTGTCCAGAACCAAGGCGTATGGTTACCTTTTCAGGCTTGGTTTGAAATGTCCTGCCCTCCGGTGTGTGTATATAATATAACACCTCTGTCCGTGTTTGATGTTAAACATGTGGTGATGCTGCGGCTTCTTGAGGATGAATGAATGCTTGAACAGTGCAGCTTTCATATTTGTCACCTTTCAATTTTTCTTTTCTGAGATTCCTGACGAACTTGGCATCATGACTGAGGTTAGAGGTAGCTTCGTAGGCTGGTATGGCCTGCCATTTGATTCTAGCATTTTCACGTTTTTTTTCCGAATCTAAAATTTTTACGCCCACATGACTACATAATCGAAACAGGGATCAAAGCTCACTGTTCACTCGAGGGAGAAGCAAATCCAGCTGCTGGCCCCGGTAGAGCCGCACTGGGCATAGGCGATTTGGTTTCGGCACTCGACCGCCACATTACTACTCGACGCCTGTTGCTTCCATTTCCCAGTTCGGCGCTGCTGGCGTCTACACGGTTCAAGCAGTCGGATATGTCATCAACAGGATAGACATTCTAGTTCAGATTGCAAAGCCAAGGGTTACAAACTGATTCTGTGAAACACATTACTGTAGTTTCAGTTTGTTTACATTGGGGGGGCAAAGGACTTATTCTTGAAAGTAGTTTTTAAAACCTTCCAAGGGTTGCGACAGGGAACCCTCTTTCAACACATCAAGAGGTTGTTGGGACATTTAATTCCAATATGCGGATGATATAGTCATCATGATTGTTGGTTCTTATGAATATTTGGTAAACCGTAAGCTTATCTTATTGTTTTGAATGGTTGTCAAGACTGAAAATTAACTTCCACATAAGTGAAGTCTCTGTTTTTGGAGTGCCACAGGAGGAAAAGGACTTGATAGCTAATATGCTGAATTGCAGACTGGGTGATGTACCCATTAATTATTTGGGCATTCCAATCTCCAACGAACTTCTGAGTTCAAATGCTTTCTTGGGGATAAGTAACAAAATGAGCAAAATGATAGACCTCTGGAAAGGCACGTACATCATCATGAGGTAAAAGTCATTCTCACAAACACCTGTTAAGTAGGTTGCCAATGTACATGATGGGTTTCTACCTGCTCCCTGGGTTCACTCATGGCAAAAAGGATTCTATCAGAGCTAAGTTCTTTGTGCAAGAAACTCTGTAGTTGGAGTCCTCAGCATTTTCTTTTGTAAGAACTCTGTATTCTATTGTTTTCTAAAAGCCAGATGTTTTCTCCTTTTTTAAAAAATAATTGGTAAACAATGGACTTTCTATAACAAAAACACTGTGGTCAGTCAGTCACTCATCTAGGGTGACAGAAGGAACTGAATTACCAACTACAGCATGTACCAGAAGGTACGGTTGAGCTCGAGCAACTCCAGCAAATGACTGGTACCATCGCCCCTGTAACAGTATCTCATCTTCACTATCAAATGTTTCGATTCCCTTTGTCTTTCATGTCAAAGTAAAAAAGTCTTCCCGTCTTCAACAGCAAGCTGGAAAGAACCAATAGTAGAATCAGCATAATGATCCTGGATTCGACGCATCATGTGACGGTCAGTCCACTCTTGAAACCAGTGGGATCAATTCGACATCATCAGTTTCAGCATCGAACATTTTGATTTGCTCGTTACCAACTGCCACACCAGGAGAAATGCAGCCAGAATTGTCCCCAACAAGAACAGAAAACTCATTTGATCCTTTTTCCATGGTTTCTGTTGATTCATTGCCATGAAGCATCTCTGCAGGCAGGAGTGTTGAGTTCTGATCACAATCAGGAACAAGAAACAGTAGCATCAAAGGGACAAGCCTTGATATGTTTCTAATCAAGACGGCGATCCAGAGGTTACTGAACTCCATCCGGGTCACGTTCATCATGTGCAGCAGCAAGCCACCCCACCAAGCAGACATCAGTAGCCCAGCATTTTGTAGAGACATGAGTAATGCATAAAATGTCCCTTCGGTGCCAGGAGGACAAAGCTTGGAGCAAAGCACAAGTAGTGGTAGCCATTTGAGCCTACCAACCATTTGGGAAACTGCATTATCAGCCACCGCAAAATAGTAATCTGGCATGCCAATTTTCAGGTTTAGCCGGGTCACTAACACCAGATCAAGCATTCCTGGTAGACTTGAGAGCACTTGACCCCATAATAGCATGCTCCGAAAAGGATAGTCCTTTAGTGTGCTTTGGTATAGTAAACTCCAATTAGTGAACCAACTGAACCAATTGAATAGATGAGACCAATATATCCCTGTATCAATGCAATTGTTCCACAAGTGATAAGTCCATTTGGCAAGCAGCATAACTGATAAAATGTAATAACAAATTTTCAAGAATATTATACATAGCAAATAATGGAAAAGTATAGCATAAAATATATTTCAGTAAGTTTGGAAGCCTTTTTGTCAAGCTTGTTCATCAAGTTCAGAACTCACCATGTATTGGTCTGGCCATAAGCAGATGATACCAAAACTAATGTTCATTTACATAGAGAAACTCAAGATTGTAACTTGCACGACTTGCCATTTTACTACCTGATCATTTTACTAGATAATCGAAATAGCTTTGGATAATTAACATATGGACAAAAATGATTTGGCTAAAATAGAACCAGCCCATCGAGATTTATGAATTGATAAGGGCTTGTAATTTCAGGCTTTTAATCTATTTGATGAAATAATAATGATATCTAGTAAGCACGTGTACCTCAGAAAATCCTGGTCCAACAACAGGATCCGTGTACCAATAGAACATTCCTCCTTGAATATCCAGGCTTAAACCGAGAGAAGCAAAAAATATATACACATGGTCTCCAGACCTCGGGGCACTTCAGTGTTCTTCCCATGGATTGTATTGCTTTGTAGAACTTCTTGTGAACCTGGATTCAAATCGACCTTAAGTTGCATTACTGTCCATGGGTGAATTCAGCAATTCAAAAAACAGAAATGTTGGTTCCTTATCTGACCTGCGTGTAATCAAATTCTGTACCACAGTTCTCCTTCAGCAGAATGCCAGCTAATAACACCAGTGCAGATGGGATACTCAACAGACCAAGAGCCCCCTGAATAACAGGGACAAAATATATATCATGCCATATATAAGCACAATTGTAGTTAAGTAGTCAACAAAGTAAATATGATTCCAGAAGGACATTCATAGTAAAGTAGTCATCACATTGAAATATTATGGATCATATGAGAAACCAGAAGATACCCATCAACCAGAAATGTCATACCTGGGAGCCCATTGAGTGCACAAACAAGCCACTCAAGGAGAATCCAAGCAACGCTCCAACAGAGGAGCTAAAACCACACAAGCTTTGCATATCAGCAGCAAGGGGCGGGTGCGTGATGCTGTTCTGAGCAACCAGAGCGTCCACCGTCGTCGGCTATTGCGGCGCCCGCACTCTGCGCCGTCAGCATCAGCAATGCCGGCACGATCCCCAGCTCGTGGTTTAGGGAAAGCATGAGCATGGATGACACGCCAATCACGCCTGCATTGTTGCAAGACAAAGAGATATGCTGCCGCGCTGGCTTTAACTAGCTATCCGCTGGAACCAAGAAAGAATCGGATCTTTGACCTGCGAGGACGAAGTAGGGGCGGCGGCGGAACCCGAGCACGGGGACGACGTCGGTGAGCAGGCCCCAGATGGGTTTGACGATCCACGGCGCGTCCGTGAGGCCCTGGTAGAACTGGGCCGCCGAAGGCTGCACGCGCTGCACGTCCTTCCAGTAGTACCCCGCGGCGACACCGCCGATGGCGTTGCCGACGCCCTGGCAGGC
Source organism: Hyparrhenia diplandra (assembly GCA_015847255.1). Classification (NCBI taxonomy): domain Eukaryota; kingdom Viridiplantae; phylum Streptophyta; class Magnoliopsida; order Poales; family Poaceae; genus Hyparrhenia; species Hyparrhenia diplandra. The sequence continues at coordinate 25,004 of JADLZK010006803.1, forward strand.
GCCGTAGACGGCGACGACCGCGAGCACGAAGCTCCAGTGCAGCTCGCGGGACAGCCGCCCCAGCCACCCGCAGGGGGACGCGACACAGCATTTGCCACGGCCACCGTCGGCGGTGGCTGTTTCTGGAGTTGGAGGGGGCCGTCTTCCCGGTGCTCCATTTGAGCACTGACTCTCCCTTGTGAGGAGAGATTCCTTCCTTCTCAGGTTTTACTTGCGGATCTAGAGAGAAGCCGCAGGAATCTCCGAGCCTGCAATTTCTTTCTCTTTGGTGAGACGCGAAAATCTGTTATGTGTGGCACAACACCGCAAGAGACGAAGTGCTAGCTCCACATCCACTCCACGCAAATCAAGCTCAGAGTTGACTTGTTCACTGAACGCCTGGTACTTTCATAGGGAAACCCGGTTAATTAGGAAAATCGAAGTGGGAATTTTTAGGACGGCAAATACAAAGGAGTTTAAGGACTGCGGATACAAGGAACAGCGGAGTACTCCGTACTCCATTTGACAAGTACTCCGTTCTCCATTTGACACCCTCCATCCCAAATGACTTCACAAAATTATCACCCTTCCAATACTTCAGTGCCACGTCATCTAGATAAAAAAAGTGACAAATCATCCGACTTTAGTCCAAAATTTAGGTGATTTGGCTCAAACCCAGGATCATGTGACACTAAAGTGTTGGAAGGGTGGTAAATTTCTAAAGTTATCTGGGAGGGTTTTGAACGAATGATGGTAGAGAAGAAAAAGAGTAAGTATGCAAAAAAGTTTGGGCCGAAACTCCGATGCAAACTCTCCAAAGTTCTTACACCAAAGGGGAGCTACAAAATCATAGTAAATTCAAATTTGATTACAAATCTGGAAACACCACTATAATAGTCAAATCATAAAATGTTGGCAAATATAGAATAGAAATTCCCCTACTATACCAGGGGCAGGCCCACTATATATTCAAGGGTATTCAGTTGATTACCCCGTTATTTTGGCAAAAAAGATATAGATATAGTGTATATATACATGTATATATTTTAAGGCAATAAAAGCCTCTGTAACAATTCTAGCCCAAAACATGAGTTTTGGCGCCAACAATAACTTATAACAGCCCAAATAACTCCCACCAGCCCAACCTGATATCGCATCGTGCTCGCGGACATCTGCTGCTCTGGGCCTCTGGAATCCCGCGCGACGGCCTTGCCAATTTCTGCCCGTCCGATACGCCCAGTCCTGAACCTCACCACCACGTCTGCACCGTCGATTCCCGCTTCACCCCTGTCCCCTCCGAAGCGCCGCCTCCTGCTAACCGTCGTCGCCACTTGAGCATTCCCTCCGGCTGCAATTACGGCAAAAGGGAACAAAGGAAGAGGAGAACTCGCGGGAAGGCGAAGCGAGGCGATGCAGCCCAAGATCAGCGCGTTCTTCAAGCGGCACGAAGAAGACCCAGATCCGAACAGGTTCTTTTCTCCTTATCCCTCTTCGAACTGATTGCCCCTGTGACCAAATCTTGCTGGCTTGGGATCCTTTTTACTCAATCAATTGCTGTGGTGCCTGATGAAAGGAACGCAATTTGCGAAAAAAATCTTTAGCATCTGTGCTTGTGGGGATGAAGCAATTTGTGATTTCCTTCTCATTTTTGCGGATTGGCGCAGTGGCAACGGTGAGGGGAATGAGCGTGGAAGCGACGGCGCGGCGTCGGAGGCGAAGCGGAAGGCCAAGGGGTGCAGGCGCGGCGAGCTCGTCAGCAAGAAAGGAGCTACGCTCAGTTCCATCTGGGAGCTGGGGCAGCCTGATTTCCTGCTCCACACGTGCTCCGTCTGCGGCATGATGTACGCCCGAGGGAACGACGAGGACGAGAAGGTTCACAGGGCCTACCACAAGAGCTACTCCGAGGGAGTCCCTTTCAAGGTCAAGGTGTTCTATTCATTGTGTGCTCTTAGTTTCTCTGTGTGGTGCGTTTAGCTAACCGATGAGTTAGTTGCAGGGCTGGAAAAACGAGACGGTGGTGGCGAGGTCAGAGGGTGGTGATCGGGTTATTCTTGCAACTGATGAGAACTCTTGTGTGTGGAAAAGTAAGGTACAACTCTGCCCAACTCAATTCCTTATGTTAAAACTAAATGTTAGCGCCCTGACTTATGAAGAAATGCAGACTGTAAAACAGTATTCGTTAGCTGTTATATGTTTGTGCTGCTTTTTTGCTAACAACTTGTAAATGTCTAAGCCATCCTCACAAATGTGGATACAAGTGGTATGGATCTATGCAAGTTATGTGATGTTAAACAAATATGGCAGGTCAGAGAGGTGATCACAGTGGTGGAGAAGGAGCTGGGATTTGGTGAAGGGAAACTTCTGCATAAGCTTTGCAAGGTAGTAATAATTACATAATCTTAGTTCAATAGTATATGGCAATCTATGCAGTACATTTGTCTTACATACATGGTACTAATTAAGAATAATCTTTATTGTATAGGTGTATCTATACATATCTGGACAAAGGATCGTGGGGTGCCTTGTCACTGAACCAGTAAAAACAGCACATAGAGTTATCCCAAGCTCCACGGAAGAAAGCCATAACGATTTGCCAGTTAACAGTACTGAGCCAGGAAAAAATTATCATACACTAGAGTTTGGCGAGATTAGTTTCAAGAGAGATCATAAGGCGGCACAATCATTCAATCAAGAACAAACAAAGTGCCAGGACCCTGGTGCCATAATTTGTGAAACAGAAGCTGTTCCTGTACTTTGTGGGTTTCGAGCCATCTGGGTGGTACCATCACGCAGAAGAAAAGGAATTGCCTCAAAGCTAATGGATGCTGCAAGGTAAGACGGTTTTTCATTTCACATGCTGCTTATTTGTTCCCCTCGCATCAACAACTCAGATCATATTCAAGCGTGCAGTATCCTGCCTAGCAACAAAATATTAAGTTTTTTTTTATCAAACTGTATATAATAATATATTGTTAAGCTATTGGTAGCTCATGGCACCATAATTTATTTTCTTGTGCCTCTCTGGCAAACAATTTTCATATGCTGAGCTCCTCTTTGTATTGCCACTTCCATTCATCTCAACCAGGAAAACCTTCTGCGAAGGCAGGACTTTGTGGGTTTCACAGTTTGCTTTCTCTCCTCCAACCTCCTCTGGCAAGGGCCTAGCATGCCGTTACTGCAAGACCAATGCATTCTTAGTCTACAAAGGACCTGTATAACAGATGTACACTAAGAAGACCCTCTCTTAAACTTCTCTTCACTGTGTAAAATACCCCGTTTGTTATTGGAGGATTGGACAAATGATATCAGCAATTAGATCAACGTGTATTCAGCTGGACCAGAGATTGGCGATGTTTGGTTGTAGCGTTGGTAAAGTATATGGAACAAATTCAAGCTGTAAATGTGGAAGCAAGATATACCATTTGAAATAAGGTGCTGTTTGGTCGGTGTGTTTTGCCCCGTTATAAGTTCTGCTACTAGATAGCGTTGCATTTAGTTTGGTTCAGTTGAGTATTACTGTGCGCGATCGTATATCCATTTTGCTGAACCGAACAAATCATTGTATTTGATTACTCTGCAACAGGTAGCGGCGTGAATGAGTTCCATTTTAATTTCATTTCCATTTTGCGCTACGGTGGTACAAACTAAACAGCACGTAAGAGAGTGCATGCAGCAAAATGACGATACATCGATAAATGAATGAACAATGTATAATTTATAGCTGACACAGGCTGTCTGAGGAAAAGGAAAGGAACTCCTGGAATTTTCATTCAAACAACAATTGCAGATTTGCATTCCTTGTCAGTTCCAAGGATCTAGCAGTGTTGTACAATAGGGAACAACTGCTGAATCATAGAACAATATGATCACCTAACAATCCAGAAAATAACATTCGTGGTAGGAGAATAAGTTTACAGCGATACAAGTTCTGAGCACAAGAAACTTGTAATTATTTTAGCAGAAGATATCATATTTTTGGAAAATGAAGAGTCGAAAAGGTCATTGATCGCCCGTCCCAAGCTTATCTGTTCTTCAACATGGCTGCGAGCACGGGATGCCACACGACAAGCAAAGAAGGTCGGTGGGACTGACAAAAGAAACTATGTCAGTACAACAGAAACATATTATTGTATGAGTCACACGAAAGATGCATCCATGCATGGAGAGAATAGTTATAAAGAAAACAACTGGCAATCATAGCACTTCCAATTACTCCCTCCGTTCGCATAATGATCTACAAACCTAGAAAGTCAAAATGACCTGTATTTGGAACGAAGGGAGTAACTGACAGTAAGTCACACAAATACAAGAAGAATCCACAGTTCAGTTGTATGGAAGAACTCACCCATGGGCATTTTGGGTAGGCCCAGCGATCATGGCTGCATTGCCAATAATAATTGATGCTGGTCAGAATTAGAATTAAACTTGAATGGATTAATAGTTGGTCACAGCAATTCAAGAGCAAGTTGAACTTACGGAGTGAAGAGATTTTTGCATATATACTTGATTTCATCAACTGTAAAACCATTATCATCGTGAATAACATGATAATGGGCCAGCAAACTAGTCCCCTGAAAAGGGATATAATTAGTTGACCAATACTGCAATAAATATTCTTGAGAGGCTAGAGCAAAATATACAGTGAGGCTAGAGCAAAATATCAAGGGTAGCATGGTTACAGAAGAACTTAGGATTTGGGCCACCTTCTCCAACTCCTATTCATATGGGAAAATAGAACACTTGGTCACCCAAAGCTATGTATGTGTATTTTTAAAAATAAAAAGAAACGGTAACATGCTCATGCTAACCAGGAAGAATGTTCTCGCTTGTATTGGTCATCTCACTCATGCCTTGAGATGCAACAACCACAAATGTGATTGCTGGTTCATATCCGTCCTCTAAAGAGGCACACGCCTATCAAAGGGAACAAGCACGAAAACCATCAAATGAGCAAAGTCGAACCAAAGCACATACAGGAAGGCAAATATCTGTCTACCTTTTTAATAGCACCTCTTTCATCACTCAGAATGCTGTTGAGTTGACTTTCAAATAAGCCATGTCTGAAAGGTAGCAATGTTGTCAACAAATTCACCTGGTACAAAAAGATGGAACAGATAGAAGTACTACCTGAAGAAGATTATCTTCTGAGGTTTTTTTTTTTTTATTTTTGTTTGAAGGCAAACAGAAGTTCCCTGCAAAAAAATGTTAGCTCCCCAAATGGAACATGTGACATAGATATAGACAGAACAATTACCTGACCATGTCACCATTTATAATCACTTCACTATGGGGTTGATAATTGACCACAGATCTATACCTACTGACTTCAGGCCAGTTCATTGATGCCACCAACTACATGAATCCACAAAACATTATTGCACACCGGTACAAGTCAGATTTTGGAAGACCATTCCATGACCAAACCAGACAGCAAGATGATCCATAAGATGAAGACATACAGATGCAATAGATATGGAACCCCTCTCCTGGCGTGCAACGTGAGATGTCAGCACCAAAAATAATTGTGGCTTCGGATACAAAATGGTATGGCCTTGCGTAGAGGTCGTGTTTTGTGCCCTACAACCTGATAGAGAAACTCCAAACATGAGAATTTTGTACAACAAATACCCACATCAACAAAAAGAAAAGCTAACCTTGGACTTTATTTCACGAGCAGCCTCCAGCAGACATTTCTTGCTTTGCCTCTTAGCAAACTTGGGCAAACAACATTGATATACAACTCCCATATTCTTGCACACCTCTTCAACTTTGTCTGCAAATTAGCACACATGACTCTTCCAAAAAAGGAAAAATCAAAAGTCAGCATATGGTGCCCCAAAAAAGAAAAACACTCACATACCATCATAGCCTCTAATGTCTGGCATAATTACAATTAGAAGATCTATCCGGTCCCCGTTTGACATAGCTTCGTCATGCGCTAGCCACAAAGTGTTTTCTATATCCGTAGGACAAGTAGGGATTACATGGAGCAAATGCACTTGGCAATGGATTAAAAACCTATAATGTTGATAGTCAAAGAAAGATGAGTCCTATGAGCCCATTTGAATGCCTTAATCAGAAATAGTGCAGTAATTATATTTAGGTTAGCGCCCTTATATTTACCATTCCAATGGACATGCATGTATATTTGAGCTTATGGAAGAACTTGAAGGCTTTACCATCCAACATACGTGAAAAACCTACGCATCCCCAGATTTTCCGTCTCCAACCTAATAGAAAAGGACCCATAAGAGATGATTCCATAATATAATATAGTACTGGCAAACAAACAAAATTATATGAACGATAAGAGCTGCATTAACAGTTAGAATTGCCAAGAAAAATATCACATATTAAATATGCAGTTCCAATAACACTTGTCAAATGCTTGCACGAAGCTTCTACTTCAAAACAGACTTTGTTCGCTTCTGCATTAGCATCCTGCCTGTTGGTGGCCATCATGTTTTTTGAGTTGTGTTCAGAGACTTGCAAATTCAAATCATAAACATATGGTAAATATTGTTTAAGGGTCCCATAAGCACAACCTGCCACCGCAACACATAAATTAATGGCTAGAACCCAACTTCAAAAACCATCTGATTTAAAACCTCAAAACTCCAAAATCAACCCATTTTAAACCCCTTAAACCAAAACCAGAGTGGTTCTGAATAACATGGACAAAATATGGTGAGAATTTTTACACACAATCTTTGTGTGATATGGTGGAACATCATGAGGATAGAGCTTTTAGATCGTGAGGCCTGGCTGTCATGGTGATGGTGACAATATATACTCCCACCAGATCACAACACTTGCTTTAGCTACTTATAACTCCGAAATAGAACGAGAAGCAAAATTGATTTTTCGACTTAATTTTGTCCCAAATTTGAGAGAGGCTTTTGGCACCATGAATGCAGATTTGCTTTGAAGAGAGACCGCTGGGCAGGGGTTGTGGATTGTGGAAGAAGATGAGCCTTAAAAGAGCAAGGATAAGGAGCACTTACACGTACACCACATATTCTAAAAACACCTTACTAGGAGGTTGTATGAGCTATTGAGCTCACAGTTGAAGGTTGCATTTTAGATGGTTTTGAGTTGGCAGGGGGTTGAAATTTGGGCCTTTCCCAAAGAGTTGACGAAAAAAAAATCAACTCACTGCATTGTTTGAAAGGTTAGAGAAAAGGTTCAACTATAACATAATGGAAGTGGATGTTCTGTAGTGTTATGGTTTTAATTCAAGTAAATAAGCTAATACAGCAACAATAGCTAGGTAGGGCTAGTAATACTGTATGATTTCTAAAAGTTGTCAATATTCAGATTGAGAGATGTTAAACGGTATGCATATTTGTCTTGAAGAACAGGTGGTATAATCAGGTTTTATATATCCACTGAATATAAATTTCACATAACATGTCAACTTCTAACCCAACTTCCATTTATGACTCAAAAAGAACTAAATAGCAAGCATTACCCCTTTTCTCTTTTTGTGACTCCCTTCCCTCCAGGCAGAAATCGCTCTATCTCGAGAAATTCACCCAGGTACTTTGTCTGCTCATCACTGGAACTATCATCTTCATTGTCCTCAGTGGAGCCAGCAGGCATCTCAGAGATGCTGTCTCCTACCAAAACGTCATAGGAACTATTGGGCTGTACAAATCCCATCTCCTTGGAGTCATCAGACTGTTCATTGCCATCAACTTCTCCAGACTCGAAGTGTGTTGCTCATCTTCGCTCATATCGCTGCAAGAATCAGAAAGTGTGTTGCCCATCCGTCCTGTCCCCTCAAAAGTCAGAACCATCATCTTTTGATTCTTCCTTGCCCGAACCAGAGTCCTCGTCTTCGCTCATATCCTCATAATATTTAGAAAGTGCATTGCACTCCTCGACCTGATTAAATAACACCAAGCATGAGAATTCCATAACAGCCAAAAACTAAAATCACACCGAAAAGAAAAAGAAAAAGATTACCTTGGTCTTTATTTCATTAGCAAACATCCTCCAGATATTTCTTGTCCAACGTCATATCACGTAGAGGCAAAAATGATGTGCATGTCCAAAATCCTTACACATCTCTCTAACTTTCACTGAAAATTTCACATGAAACTGTCACCAAAAGAAGCCAAAAAAAAAAAAAAAGAGTTGCACCTGAACAAAATAATAACTTAAATACCATCAGACACTCTGTTATCTGGCAGAATAACAAGTAGAAATTTTGCCTGGTTCTTCATTTCAGGGTTGTCAAAGAATTCGTGCACAGTCCACAAACTGTTTCTGTATATCAGCAAGTGAACAAGAGTTGTTTTGGATCAACAAAGTTGGCTCCAGACTCAGTTCCTGCTAAGTTGATATTTAACATCAGATCTGTCACATGTGATTATCTCAATGCCTTACAAAAGGGAAGAGAACAGGGCTTTACCATTCCAATGAGCAGGCACATCTTCCCCAGCTTGTGCAGGAGCCTCAGTGCAGATTTACCACTTATAGATGAAAAATTTACACATGCCCAGCTTTTTTTACTTTCATACTTTCAGCCTAATAGGGAGAAAGTACATAAATGTGAGAATGCTATAATATAGAAAGACGTATAAAAAACTAGATCAAATGATAATGGGTGGTTGCATTAACATAAGAATGCTCAAAAAATAATATTTAAAATTAGAAATCATTCTTTGATATAATTAAGCATGTAAGATGGTAAACTGGACACAATAGAAACGCCAACAGCATAATTCATCCTTACCACAATCATTTAAGTACATCTGGTACTAGCAATCATATCAAATCAAATACTCCCTTTGATCCAAAATATAAGTTTTTTAGGACATCCAGACTTTAACTAGAAATCCTTAAGGAGATACGAAGTATAATTACATATCATGGAAGTGTTTTTGTGATGATTTTAACAAGATCAGTGTTAAGTTTTAAAACCTAAATGATTTTTTCATCTATTGATCACTGGAAGAGTTTTAGCCAAAGAGGCGCCTGAAAATGAACCCGTGTGGGAGCTGGGTATGCCCTTCTGTAATTTTTGTCAAATAGTGGAGTCGACCACTATACCATAGATGTGCTCCGGCAAATATTGCCAATAGCATTCATAAATTGATTTGTTTTAGTTTGGAGCAGTAAGATCGGATCTCAAATGTAAGAAACAGTGCCAAACAACACTCTGCAATACCTTTCGCTTGGCGAAATTCCCTGTGCTACTCGTTTCCCTCTCCAGGGAATGATGACTTGCCTGGGGTCTCTTCTTCTCTTCAGGAGCGTTGTTGTTGGCACAGTTCTCATTCTCTGCAAGGGCAGCAGCTGCGTCAGAATTATTTTTTGGCAGAGGCTTCGCCCTCGTCTTTTTAATTTCTCACAGAATTTGCAGTGGCCAGTATTTCAAAAAAAGAATTTGTAGAGGCCAGTGGTGATTCCGCTGCTGCTGGCGACCTGATGAGATCCATAGCCTTTCGAGGCCGGAACGGCGGAACGGCGTTTACCGTTGAACTGGAGGTCGGTCGCCTCGGATTCGGCGGGATCGGCACAGCTACCAAAAAGCTTTCACGAAGATGCCGTCGACGGCAGCGCTTCCAGATGAGTTAGCATTCGAGGGAAGGCAGGCCTCCGACGACTCGTCCATCCGCTTCGCCGATTTCTCCTTCTCCCGCATCCGGTTAATCGCTGCTCTAGGATTTGGATTGCGTGGGGTTTAGGGTTTTACAGCAGTATATGGGCTGGACCGAATTTTTATCAAACTGTATATAGTAATGTATTGTTAAGCTATTGGTAACTGATGACACCATAATTTATTTTCTTGTGCCTCTCTGGCAAGCAATTTCCATATACTGAGCTCCTCTTTATATCGCTACTTCCATTCATCTCAAGCAGGAAAACCTTCTGCGAAGGCAGGACTTTGGGGATTTCAGAGTTTGCTTTCTCTCCCCCGACCTCCTCTGGCAAGGGGCTAGCATGCCGTTACTCTGCAACAGGTAGAGTGCATGCACAAGATGGATGTTTGCCCAACAAAATGACTGCAGCAGCAAAATGCCGATACGTCAATAAATAAACCATGTCTAATTTATAGCTTGCTACGTCTCAGAAAAGAAGTAACTCCCTGTAATTTTTTCATTCAAAGAACAATTGCATATTTGCATTCCTGTCAATTCCAAGGATCTAACAGTGGTGTACAATAGGGAACAACTGCTGAATGTCTTGCAGTTGGTCAAGATAAAGCATTTCTAGCAATTTTGTGCAACATAGGAAAAAGAAAAAGACGAACGTCTTAATGTTTCCTACTTGATGGATCATTTATAGCTGCCTTTGAGTACTCATCAACTACTGCTTTTGTAAGAGAGGGGTTCAATGAACTTCGTGCGCTTTGGAAATGGATATTAAGTATTGAACTTGCTGAGATATCTTCCCTCAGTGCTGCCATTCCAGCTTCCCGCAAAGGCCTTCAAGATCAGCACCGTGAACAACTCGTACACTCCGCAATCTTCCAAAGATCTACATCCTCTCCCAATTTCATTTTCCGTGTATGGATGCGTAGTATCTCATATCGCCCTTCCACATCTGGTATGGAACATACAGCACCTGCAGATCAATGGGAGATTATGGTCAGTGCCTATATGTCCATGCCTCAATGACAGGAGCAATGAAAGACCTTATCAAAACGTCCTGGGCGTAGAAGAGCAGCATCAATTGCATTTGGGCGATTCGTAGCACCCAATACGATAATTCCCTAAAAAGAAAAGAATGCCCTTCTAGTGAACAGACATGTAGATAGAATCAGCAGAATCACACACAAAGCTATAAGCAGGATAACAGTACCATAGCCAGTTCTAAAACCATCCATTTCGGTCAATAAAGTCGACAAAAAAGTCTTTCTCCAACTGTGGCACTGCCACTAGAATTCCCACCAGGGCCAGTTCTGCCAACATAAACTCTATGTAGTCAAATTCACACATGGTAATCTGAATGAAGATTTACAAGTGCAAAACTGAATTCCATATAAACTGATTCTATGGTCGTAACTTGTAAAAGAACCCCCAAGTTACCATATTTTCAACAAGAATTTGCTTGCACACACTGTTGAATTATCCGCATTATTTGTACCAATGTTAACTACATTATTTTATTTAACAGTAAAAATGCATAGGCAATTCCTTTCCTATCCATTTTTGCTAGTTATGACAGTTATATCAGATCATTGTTATTATATTGTGCATCACATATCAGCGCATACCTCTTGGGGGGCAATGGCATCAGCCTCATCAAAAAATATAATGCTTGGAGAAGCAAGACGTGCTTTCTGAAATGTTCTCCGTAACAGAGCTTCACCTTCTCCAACATATTTAGAATATAAATCTGCACCACTGTTATAAAAATTATGTGAAAACCTAGTGAGTGTTGAGGGGAGTATATTTATCTGAAGGTGTTTTTAGTTGATTATTTATTAATCTTTTGCTGAGTTCTGCATACTAGATATTATCATATTAACTCAACTGGCAGAAATCAGTAAATTATGCTAATCTGTTTTAAATACTGTGGAATAAAAAGTTCTATGTTCTTCGAACAACAGGAAGTGAGCTGTTATTTTCTCAAATATAAGATTGTTTACTGATGAACCTCAAAGAAAAGAAAGAAGCCTGGGAAGCATGCGCTGCAGCCTTGGCAAGGGTAGTCTTCGAGCACCCTGGCGGACCATGCAAAAGCACACCCCCGGACTGGTGGTATCCCAAGTCTAGAAAATGCAGCAGCATGCTTGATGGGCCACTCAACAGCTTTCTGAAGCTCTTTCTGAAGCACAGGAACAACCACCATCAAAACAGGGTTTTGCCAGAAGGGGAGCCAAAACAAGAAATGCCTAACCTTTAGATCTTTCAAGCCTCCTATATCATCCCATGTAACAGTTGAAATTTCTTTGGTTACCCTCTTGTTATGCTTGGTCCCACCATAGATCTAGCAGACTCCCAGTCTTCCTTATGTAGTTTAATTACTTTGTCACCCTCAGATGTGTTTAACATTCTATGATATGCAAGCTTGGCAGCTTCTCGACATAATGCTTCTAAATCAGCTCCAACATAGCCATTGCAGAACGCAGCAACGGTTTGAAGATCGACCTTTTCATCCAGATGTAGGTTTTTGGTATAAAGCTGAAGAAGATAAAGACCTATAACATTAGGTTTCACAAAATGCAGAATTCAATATGATGTCTTAAAGCCTTTTTAGATTCAATACATATACAATCATGTGGTCAAAAACATAAAATTACATGTCAACAGCAATTTCCTAAGCCAGATACCTAAATTGTAACAGTAACCATAGAAAACCACTGCATACTAACAGGTTTATGAAATATGGCATCAAATATTACCTTTAGAATCTGCAGCCGCTCTTCAACTGTAGGAACAGAAATCTCTACTTCTGAGTCAAAACGTCCTGCCCTTCTCAATGCTGGATCAATGGCATCTACTCTAATGAGGTAACAAGCTGTGTTTTAGTTCAACAAGAAAGACCATATCCAGCACCATGCTTAAAAAGGCTACGCAAAAAAATTACATCTGCAAAAGAATTACTTCAACATAATGGCATTCCATGGTATTTGTGTATAGATTATAAATCATGTCCCAGCAGGATTCTTAAACATAGAATAGACCTTGAATTATAGCAACAGTGATATTTTTGAAATACAAAATGTGGCATGCCCAGACCTGTTAGTTGATGCAACGACAACTATGTGAGGAAGCATCTTTGATGATTTCTTGTTTCCATCCATCAGAGTAAGAAGTTGGCCAACAATGCGGGACTCATTCTCTCTCCTGTGAAAGCGCATTAGGATCTCATTTACGCACACAAAAAGAAAAGAGATATGCAAAACTTGCCTATCATTGCGGCGTGGACATATGGCATCAAGTTCGTCGATGAATATCACAGCTGGTTTACCCCGCGAAGCCTGCGAATATGCTTCAGAAAAAGCTTCACGCAGGAACTTTTCTCCCTCTCCCACATGGGCTTTGTGTACAGAATATGGACTGTCAGGGTGTCCAAAACAATATATTTCAAATCATGTCAAAAATACAGTGTACAATTGTACATGTCAGCACTAAAAAGCAGTTCAAAGTAAATTCAGTACTTGATCATTGTCAGGTGCGCATTGCATTCTCGAACAATAGCTCGAACCAGGCTTGTCTGTCAAAAATAACAATCACCATAGTATTTCAATACTGACAATTTAAATAAACATCTCCTGTAAAAAAAAAAAAAATAAACATCTCAAGGTGATTTGTGATAGCTCTTTTAGATTATGGAAAATAGAGCTGAGAGTTAAGACGAGGAATTGCAAACACGGTACCTTTCCGGTGCCAGGGGGCCGTGGAGAAGCAACCCTCTAGGCCACTGAAGAAAGCAAGCTGAATGATTAACCCGGAAGGTGTGCAGCAGACAATGACGAAGTCTGATGGGGCAAGAGGCGGGAGCACACTACCTTGAGGCCGAGCAGACGGGACTCGTGGGCGTAGAGGAAAGGATAAGCCACGAGCTCCCGAAGGGCCTCGAGTGCCCTACGGTTGCCCGCGACGGCTCCTCCGCCCGCCACCCGTCGGCCGACTTTCCATCGCTTCCCCAGCACAGCCGTCGCTTACGCTCGCCGTGCCCATCACTTCACCTGACCGAGGCGGACCGACCTATAGGGCTAGCTTGGGCGGCCGCCCCAGGTCCCTCCGGCGACAACCACTACTACCCCTCAGTTCCTCCGGCCGGTGACTAGCGAGTGTGCGAGGTGAGCGAGCGGCGGCGGCGGCCAGCCAGGCAACTGCGGTGAGTCTGCTGGGCAGCAGGAGGTTGAAGAAAGGTGTGCAGACGTGCTTGCTGGGCCGTCCGGCCTAGAAGGCCCCACCCACCCCAGTCCTTAATGACCTATTATGTGGCCCATTTTGGCCCTTAGGGCTAGCTGCAATTGTTAGTCAATTATTATAAATTAAATAGATAGAGAAATCAATTGCATTATCAATGCAATTGTTAGTCAACTAAATAGATAGAGAAAATCAATTCAATGGTTATTTGGTGTTTTTGCGACTTCTACAAATTTAAAAAGCTTTCTTACTAGTATAGATTCCTATAGTAGAGCAAGTGGATTTGTGAAACTAGAAAGTCATAATTGTGAAACCCAGCATTTAAATTGAACTCTATTTACAACACTATGTTTCTTATAATAACTCTGCTCTTTTCTGTTTGAACTTATCAATTATGTTATATTTTTTTTCACAACAAATCAACATCAAGCATCGGCTTATGAGCCACACAAATGACCGGTGAACAAAATAAAATTTTGCTAATATATATTTTCTGGAAGGCAAATTTTTTTATTGAACAAAGGCGATATTCTAGGTACAAGTAGTATCCTCGTCTTTATAAGATCATTGTTCTAAGTTCACACACCCCCCGTGTTACTATTACTAAAAACGGATGGATCATCATGACTATCGCAGCATACATGCTTAACCCACTACCTGCATTGAACTAAAATGAGTTTATTTTATGTTTGGTTTGTTTGCCGGCCTAAAAAGACGCTGAAAGAATGAATTCCTGGTTACCCCTCTTGCTCCAAAACCTCATTTGAAACCCCTAGTTTGTCCCTCTTTCTTTATTCCAAAATTTATCAAGAATTTGAGGGTGGTCACAAAAAAAAGTGAAAATGGTAGAGTTTTAAAAACATTTGCATTTTGAGTTAAAGTTTAAAGTTCAAAAATTTAAAAGAAATTTTGAATTCCACAAAACCCTTATTTACCCCTTTATTTTTAAAAATCTACAAAATTTGACAAAACTTCCAAAAGCTAGTTTGTAGATCTTGTTGAGATCAAAACAAAGATATGTGTACAAAGTTTTTCAAGTTTCTATATAATTTTAAAAAGTAATTTTGAATTCAAATTTTTACTTTTTGATCCCATTTCAAAAAGTCCACTTCGAGGCCGAATTTGAAAATGTTCCAATTATGAAATTTGTAGATCTTGAAATTTTAAGCAAACTTTTGTTTTGGAGATTTTTGAGTTCAGTTCAAATTCTTGAGAGTAATTTGACAAATTGGCTAGGGTTTTCTCAAGTACAAAGAATCCCCGACGTCTTCACGCTGGGCGCCCCGGCCCGCCACAAGCCACAAGCTTCTTCTGGCCTATCGCGCTTCCAAAGACCCGCCATCTGAGGAGCTTTGACGCCGCCAGTCCAACCAGCCCAACCTCCCCGCCCAATAAATAGGTTTGCCGCCGCCGCTTTCTTTTCTTTCATTTAATTAACCACCCTTCGCCCGCCGCCCGCCGCCGCTGGCATCCTCTTCTGGCCTGCTTAGCCAAAGAGCATCTCTTCGCCGCTTGAGCCAAGAATTCACCCAGTATCGCAAGATAGCGCCGCCAAGAAGTCTCGGCTCTTTCCTCACCGCCGCATCGAAGAGCCGCCAGCGCTCGCCAAGGCCGGTTTTCTTTCCTCCTGCTGGAGCTTTGAGCTGCCCATCTTCATGTTTTAGTCATAAATCGGCCGTAGTTATGGTTGGCGCCGCTGGTTGCTCCAGCCCAAAGCCACGACGCGCATAGACGTGGACTCGCGCCGAACTCCGCGCCATTGCCGGCTGCCACCGCGGCTCGACCTAGCTCCTCGCCACGCCCCCGGCCTCAACCAACTTCCGCTCCAAAGATCGCCGCGAGCCCTCAGCCGCCTCCTTCTTCCGCTTTTCATTTGGTCCATCGCCGACGCCGAACGCCGCCAGCTCACGCGGCGCTGTGAGCTCGCGACTGCCGACGCCAAGGCCCGCTCAGCCAAAGTTAAGCACCAATAAGTACTGTGCCACCGCTATTGTTTAAAACAGCTCTTCAACACTCTGCTCTATATCGGGCCAAGTCCGCTATCGCTCATATACCCCGACGGGTCGTAAAACAGTATTGGGCCATGAATAGTAATCGGGTAGTACAATGTCCGCCAGATTCAACCCAAACCCTTTTTCATTTATGAAATGTTTTATTCAATTTCATTTATTTAAATAGTGTTTGATTTTCCAAATTACATATAAATTCAAATATGGGTTCTAAAATCATGAAAATTTTTAGTAGCCTTCCCATCATATTTACTATCTAGGAAAATGATGAAACCTGAAATTTTAAATAGTTTGGGCATGATTTAAAAATACAAATTTTAATTGAAAAATGCATCTTCTTTGATTTTTAATAATTATTCTATTTATCCAAAATCATGAAAATTATTTTGACACTGTTTTATGACATGATCTACCTGTACAAAAATTTTGGGTTTGTTTAAAGAAAGTTAAAATATTTATTATTTTATGCTCTATTATTTCATGTGTTAAATACAAATTGTTTAATGTTTTATAACCTAGGGTTTTGGGTAAATTCTTTGGGTTGTTTAGTGAACCTTAAACATACCACTATCAAATGGTCCTTGAGAACTCCTTAGGCAATGGTGATATTATCTCAGAGAGTAGTTCAACAAGTTGGTTTTGTTGATTGCAACTTTATCGCGGAAGGAAAGTTGTACTCAAGTGTTTATCGCTTCATGTACCGCCAGCATCATGTTTATATACACCTGCATCATGTAAAAGTATATATTATTCTTTTCAGATAGTGAAACTAAGGTGACGAGAGATCGCCGCATCAAGCTTCCTAAGAGGGTTTTTCTTGTTGATCCGAAGTTCGGATTATTGTGATCCATCGCCGTAGCCGAAAGTTATTTCGGCCAACTGCAAGCCCCTGCTCATTTAAACATTCCTTGTGTTTTTTAAAAACTTTTATATCACCTTTGCTTTTATTTATCGTGATTAGGTGATAGAAGTTGTGTGATAACCTAATTGATGCATTACCATTCCTTGGTTATTTATATCTACCTTGATAGCCTGCTTGGTAAAATGCTTAGAAATGCCGGCTCATGCAATTAGTTAGACTTTGAATCAAAATGTGACAAGTCTTTATGATAGCCCGAATGGGCATTTGATGAGAAAGGATGTTTTTGATGAAACCATAATGGATATGGTGTTGAATTTGAGACCGGCTCGTAATTTGCACCGGAGAATGGAGCCTCGCAGAGTATTTCCCGCTTGTCGATTAAGGACCGCTTGTGCTAAATGTGGATCGTGAAATTATGGAACGCACCGCTACCGAGGTCTTTTGAACCAATGGCACGCCTCGTCTGGCGCCACCCCAGATGCCGAAACTAGTACCGACTTTCACATACTCCCAGAAGCCCGATCTCGGGGTGTCAAATCAAAACGCATAAACCACGCACCGAGGGAGAGAGCGGAGTAGCGTGTACACTCGTGGGTTAAAGTCCTGATGCCTGTGGGTTGGGATTCCCGGTGAGAGGTGTCACCGTGTTTCGGGTATGAGGGACGCGTTCCGCTTTGAGTATCCATAAGAAAGGGTTGATATATGCAAGCTTAAGTGCTATATATGTCGTGTGGTAAGAACTCCCTACCGGTTAATCGGGATTTCAAACGCCGTGTTTCGGACATGGAGACTCTGCTTCCCCTTTACATCGTGATTAATTATGAAAACTATGAAATGATGGAATATCCCAAGAAGTGTGTGCTCTAGTGTAAGATCACCTAGAGTAGGTGAGGAACTAAATTGGGATTAAATATTGAAAGCAAGGACACCCTACTAGTAAGCTTTTCCTCAAGAAAAGAGTCCTTTGATTCTTGCTAAAAAGCCTTACCTTGAATCCTATTAGACCAAAGATTCCCGAAGCCTTCTCCCTATTTTCATTGCCTAAGTCTTGTTGAGTAATCCCGCATCGTGGTTTGTTAACCCATGTTGCAGGACTGTAGTCATAAGTTCAGAGACTGACCTTGTTGCAAGGACGATCCATCAAGAGGATAGTGACGGCGAGTGAGAAGTGAGACCCGTAAGGTGGTCTCATAGTGTAAGATATGTAATACAAACCTTCTCGCTACTCCTACATATATATATATATTGTAAAACTTGTTTTAGATAAATGGCTGTAAAATTATTGTAATTTAAGTCTTCCGTACTGCTTTTTACTCCCGATTATGTATGAAAACCTGTTGTAATATCGCAAT
>JADLZK010006805.1:0-22286 GCA_015847255.1 Hyparrhenia diplandra
AAGAATTTATAGGCCGTGTGCCCCCCTCCTCCTATGGCGTGGCGCAAGATGAACACGAACGCGGCGAGTTTATCTGGTTGGCCAACGGGGCCCTACGTCCGGCCGGGTGGTGTCTGCTCGTGTTACCTCGCGCTCAAAGATGAGCTTGTAGTAGGGGTTACAAAGCGGTGTGAGAGGAGGAGGCGGCTGGTCTCAAGCCCCCCCCGATCGTGGTGGCGGTGGTGGTTATGCTTACGTCGATGCGGGGATCCCTGCTAGTGGGGCATTACTCCCCTTTTATAGAGGGAAGAGGGAAGTAATGTTTTACATATGTGGAGGCCTAGGTGGCTAATTCTTGAGGCTATGCTCGTTGCATGCGCGCCTTTGCCGAGGCGTTGGCGGCAGGCGTTGTTTGATGAAGACAGCGTCCTAATCCGATGGCGGGCGTGCGTTTCCAGTGCGGCCCGAGGATCGTGGCGTCCCTCCGCGATCCGCATGGCGGGCGGTCGGGAAAGGCCGTGGCGTGTCATAAGCCAGGGTGCGGCGTCGTGGCGTCTTGGCGATCTTCTTGGGGAATGAAACGGTGTCGTCACGGTTTCCCGTCTTTGGGCGGCGTCACGTCACGGTTCAGCCTTGTGTCCCATCGGTGGTTGGGAAGTGATCGGCAAGTCGATTTGGTAGGCGTGTCGATGGCTGGGGCGCCTCGTGCAGGTGTAACCGCATTAAATGCAGGTATTTCCCTTCCTTGAGACGGAACCTCCCACGCCAGGGTCTATGACCCGGGTGAGTGGGTTGAGCCACCTCGCTCGAGGATGGAAATTTGGGTCTCCCTCGGGCGAGGGGGGAGTTTTGCGCCCAGGGGTGGTGAGCTAGGCCACCCTCGGCGGGTGAGGTCTCTCATCCGGTTTGGTGAGCTAAAACCACCCTCGGGGGAGACGGAGATTTGGGGTTGAATCCGGAGCCTTAGGTTGGCCGATGATGGCGTGGGGCGCCATGGTTCGTCGTCTTGTAAAGGTCCACGACCTTGTCCTCCGTGGCGTATAGCGAGCTCTTTCTTTGGGCCTTGGTGACTCCGGTGGGCCGACGTGGGCGACTCGTCTTCACGTAGGCGTCGTGGCTCTTTGGCTTTGGTCCCGTCTGTTGGGCCGTCCTTCTAAAAAGCGAGATGATAAGGGCCGAGTTTGCGGGCCACACGGCGATCCCGGCGATTTTCTCGTTATATGAGAATGTCACGGGGTCCAATATTTGGGTCCCAAACGGTAGCCAGAACCCCGGCGGTGTGGACTCGTAGGGAATTTACCAGTTCCCGTCGCCTTGTTTTTTTTTTTTTCTCGGGGAGGTTAGGGTCTACAATGGGTCTTAGTGGCCTTCCGTTTGGAGTTAACCCGAGGCCTCGAATGGAATGGCGGATTCCTTCGAGGTCTTTTATACCTCGCACTTGGCAAGGCCAAAACAGCTCTTAAATTGCGCTTGTTTGTGCGAATCGTTTTGTTTTTTGCGTGGGCACCCCGGAGGCCCGCAGCTTATGTGCGCATGGTGACCACGGCTTCCTCGACTTTGATTATCACGCTCCTCTGTCGCCCTCACGGAAAGGAGGAGGGGAGGAGCGTGCCCAATGCCTGTAAGCGAATGTGACACGCTCCGGTGGCGTTATAGCGGGTCGATTTAAGCGGGGTGCCCGTGCCCTGCGCCGGAGCAAGGGTATTTGTGTGATCTAGGATTCACCCCATGAGAACCTACGGACCGTTTAGCGGATCCGGGGGTTTGGCGGTCAGCCGAGGGCAATAGGCCTCCCACGGATGGGACATCTCTATCTCGGCACCGCGGGTCTTAAACACGTTTAGGAAATCCAGGCCCGAGAGGGGACCGGGTATGGCGGTTGTGCATTTCCATCACGTCACGGCTCGGGTTATCGGGGCGTTGCGAGGCTCCCCGTGGGGGACGGCTGACAACCTTTGGAGCGTAAGGTGCCGCGTTGGCGTCGTCGGCCGAGGCTCGTTTGGCCCCGGCCGGGCCGAAGCAAATCAACGGATCGACTTTTTGCCCCTTAGGGTGGGCGCTGCTTTGGATATGGATGGCGGACGGTTTTACCCTGAATGGAAGGCGAGGCGTCTCCTTGCCGCGCCCAGGCGGCGTGGCAGTTCGATCCGATGGGGCGTGGCCCCGTGGCTCTTGTCGGCGTGTCGAGAACACCGTCAAGGTGCATTAATGCTCGATTGGCGGCTCCACCGGTGGCCGAGCCGTTGGATGGCGGTTCCCGTTCCATCGTGGGCGTCCATTCCGAGTCGGTTAAACGCTGCCCGGCCGGCGGTTTGCCTTCCCTTCCCTATAAATATGGGGTCGGCCAGGGCGCGGGCGGATAGTTGCTCCTTTGTTCTTGCCATCGCCTTCTTGCCTTCTTCTTTGCGGCAATTAGGAGATAGAAAGAAAGGCGGGGAGAGGTTAAGGGAGAAATCCACTTGCCTTGTGCTCGTGTGAGCGGTGTTGCCGGTGGGTTTTGTTCCTCGTCCTCCCGTTAAATCCATGGCGCAATCGGTGGTGGCGACAACACGAGGAGGTGCTCGATCGATGCGGCCGTGGCGAAACGGCGGCGGCGGAAGAAAAGCTTCGGCGCCTTGTCGAGGAAAGGGCTTCTTAAGCCCTCGTACCAATCTTAGGCGGCCGGAGTGGATGCGCCGCATTGGACCAGGAGGAGCCTAACCCTCGATGGCTATGTGGTGAGTCGATCGATCTTCACCGGCATGGGTTCGGGATGCGGCGGGCGGTTTATTGGCGATTCTTCATCATTATGACGTCGAGCTCCACCATATGCCCCCGAACTTCGATCTCTCGGTAGGCTATCTTTGTTACCCTCTATGAGGGATTCACGGGATCGAGCGCATTGGGACCTTCGGTTGTGGTTTTTAAAAGGCGGACCTTACCCTTTGCCGGTGGCGAAGGGTGCGCCGCGGAGGCTTTTGGCGTTGGTGGTTGCGCGCTCAAGTCCGTCGAGCAGCCAAGGCGAACCCAGGCTGATGGGTACATCCTTTCCAAGCTCACCTCCTCCAACAAGGGGTGGCGGGACCGGTGGTTCTACCTCCGCAGCGACGGAGCAGCGCTTCCAGCGTACGCGGCGCGTTCTCAAGCGTCGAATATAAGTGGAACTAGGGTCCCCCTCGGCGGATCATCCTCGGTTGGAGGGCGAGGCGGCGATCCTGGCGGCTCGAGAGATGGGGGTGTGAGCGCGGCGGCCGTGGTAGGCACTTTTTCATCGGCGTCGGGTGTTGCCATTGATGGCTCGCCCTTTGCTCATGTATCGGATGACCTCCTCGTTTCTTTGGTCTTGAAGAGTCTCGGATGTCCTCCTTACGCTTTCCACCGATGGCTGGCCAAGAGGGTGAAGGAGGCATTGGGGTCAATACCCGTCGAGATCCGGAGATCCCTATGCGCCCCCCGTGGGTACATCTCCTTGGTAAGTGCCTTTTGGCTTCGGCGTTCTTGCATTGTCTTATTGTCACCTTCTTTGCGCGCGGTGGTTCTTACTCTGTCTTCTTGCGGGGTCGTTTGAATTATCCACGACTCTCCTCCGCGTGCCCAATGCGGATGCAGCGGCGCCGGGCAGCAAACACGTGCTCGGAATGAGCGGGGGAGGCACGGGGCGTTGAAGGAGGAGGAGAAGGAGAAGAGAAGCGTGGCCGCGCCAACCAGCCGGGCCGAACAGCAGAGGCGGGAATGTCGCTGATACCTCGACCAGGGAGGGCGAGGATGAGGAGGACGAGTTCGTCGTGAACTCGTCGGATGGTGATGGTGGCGGCTCGTATGGGCCGAGCCTTGGGGTTGCCCGGCCTGCTCGGGGCTTCGCTACGTGCCCGGGCTGGGGCGTCGGGCCCGCCGGGACTCGTGCGCCGAGGCTTCCTCAGTAGGGCCCGATTTGGTGGCGGCTGGGGTCTCCCCGGCGTGGGCGCCTTGACGCTACAAGTTGAGGCTCGGCGTGAAGGGCTAGCGACTCTACGGGCGTCGCGAGGGCGCCGCCGAGTGAAGAGCCGTGACGCCCCTTCACGCCCGGCTCCCGCGTCGCGAAACCATGGGGAGGCGACCCGCAAGCGTCAAGTGCGATGCCGGTCGCGATCTTCCAGCGCCTCGGCCACACCAGGCGATCCCTCGGGCCTCGTGAGTCCCGCCGTGTTTCATGATTAGCCTCCTTTTACGGTATTTTTGGCTTCTTTTTGACGCGTTCTTGACTTTAGGAAGCGGGGGCCCCACTCTGTCCTTGCATCCCAAGAAGGCCACGAAGGCGGTCGCAAGCCTCGGCCGGGGCCCAGGCCGGGGGTTGTCTCACCAAGACGTTGTCCCACTGCGTTGGGCTCCCAGTGGTGTTAGCCCCGAGCCTCGGGAGGGTCGGGCGGGCGGGCCGGCGAGATTTCTCGAGTTGGTTCAAGCCCACGGTGGTGATGGTGGGTCGTCCACCCGGCCTATGGTGATCGACTCGAGAGAGCTCAGTAGGGCTGCGTGGCGCCAGCCCAACCGGCCGGAGCGATTAGCGCCGTTTGAGGGGGTCCCACGACCTTGTTGCCCTCCCCAGGAGCCAAGCCCCTTCGTCCGAGAGTCTCTCGGGAGGAGCTCTTCGAGGCGGCGGAGACACGGAGGTCTTCACTTGTGTCGCTCCCACCGATCCGGGGCTCGCGAGGCGTACAATCGACTTCCCGTTGCTCCATGCCGGGGTTGGACGCTTAAACCACGGCGTCGTCTTATTGGTGGTCCGTGCGTGGTCGGCGGCCGAAGGACCTCACGGACTTTTCTTGGTCTAGGTTTTTCTCGCCGCGGAGCTCGGTGGATGAAATGCTTCCCCGAGCCGACTCATTGGGGTGGTCCCCCTTGACCTTGGGTGATGTGCCAGGGGGTCCCGCGCGTGGTGATCGATGACCGCCCCGGGGTCCTAGCGTGGAGGACTCATGAGCGGATCCGCCCGGTGGGTGGCCGGCGGCCTTGCGAAGATGGGTGACACCATAACCGGGTCGTCCTCGCCGAGGTGATCACGGTGAGTGTCTTGGCTGCCATTTTTCGCTGCATTTTCCTTATGTATGTGCCATAATTGGTGGTGTCTTTGCTTTGAGAATCTCGGCGATTCGCCCGGAGAAGTCCGAGCTCCTTCGCGAAATGTCTGGAACGGACCGTCCTCGGGGCGGACGGGTGAAATTGATCGAGGCCCAAAGCGAGACGTCCCGGCTTACTACTCTTGTCGAGGAGAGGGGCCTCGGCGACGGAGGCTCTAGAGGCCGGGCTCGTCAGGGCCGGTCCGAGGTCGCCAAGGTGGTGGCCCGAAATGGCTCGGATGAGCCGGGACTTTGAGGATGCGAAGCGGTCCTCCAGGGCCTGGAGGAGGCCAATGGCGGCGGGACGGATCCCGGGAAGAGGCGAGGAAGCGGCGGAGATGTGCGACGCGCCGAACACCGTATCGAGGAGTTCTTGTCCAGGGGAGACCCTGAAAGGAGAAGGAGCGACTCACAAGTCGCTCGCGGATGAGCACGGCGTGATGCCGGGTTTGGCGGTGAAGTCGCGAAGGTACGTTCTTTCCTTGGTAGGTCTTTTGTCTTTGATCCCTTTGTTTTTGCGACGTTGCTTTGGGTGTCGCCGAGGCCGAGAAGATCCGGGACCGGGGGCGTGGAGACCTCGGCTGCGCTCGCTTCAGTCTTTGGAACAAGAGCGAAGTCATACCTGGGGCCGGAGGAGGCCTGTCGACTTCATCCGTCGCTTTGGGGGCGGACAACCTAGAGGTTGGACCCTCGGCTCGCACCCGCCCGGCGCCGTGGGTGGCTTCCTTAGGTCGAGCTCGGGAATGCCTTCCGGTCCGGCGTCTTGACGTGCATGGCGGTGTTCCCGCTCGCACTTCCCGATGCAGCCCGTGGTTACGAGCAACGTCGCGGGGGCTTCTTCCTCGGCTTTCGATGGCGGGGCGTGGCCATTTCCAGCCGGGAAGGATGCGCCGATGCCGCCAAGACCCGGGGAGTTGTATAACCGTGGGCGATCTTGACGGCCAGTTGGCCTCCCGCTTTGAAGGCGAGGTATGCCCTCCGTATTCCCCCATAGAATCAAGCTATGAGGCGGACACGGAGATGCGGGATGCCGTCTCGAGGATCGCCCCCGGCGGGCACGGCGTACGCTCCGAGGGATGCCGCTTGCAGAGGATGTTGCCTCCGCAGATGTTGCTTCGGCCCGATCGTGAAGCCTTGGTGGACAAGGCTCGTGACGCCCGATCTCCCCCTTGTATGAAAAGTTAAATGGGTAAGGAATATGTACATAAACAATGGTGCTGCCCGAGGCCTTGTGTCTTGGGCGTGCGTTATGATTGTGTTGCGTCTCTCGAATTTTCGTTTATTGTGTGGCGGATCGCTTGCTTTCTCCGCTCGCGAGATAGTGAGCATGGATGCCAGGGGGGGCGGTCCGTGCGGGTGCCGGCGGGGGGGCGATCCGTTTAGCTCGGCTACCTCACTTAGGATTTGTGCGTGTGCGACCTTCGTAACTTAAACGATCGATCCGGTGTGCGCGGGGAGAACTTTTTCTTTGAAAAAGTTTCGAAAAAAAAAAAGGAGGGGGTCCCAGGGGGTCCCCAGTATAGCCCAGAGGAGTTTTAGTCTTGTCTTCGGGCCGACGAGGCTAAGACTCCCTTAAGATAACACAAGAAGCTTCTCTTAAGTAAAAGATGTAAATCTTTTATTGAGCGAAAAAAGAGCATAAGTGTTTGACTTCTAGTGCGAGGTTAAGGGTAAAAGCGGCGTAAACTGTTCTATGTTCTATGTTCGGCGTTGGGTAGACTTCACCCTTCTCGTTTTTTTCGGCTTGTAGGTTAGGGCCCTAGTATTTCGGCGATGAAATATGGCCCTTCCCAATGTGGCGTGAGCTTGTGGCGCCCTTTGTTATCTTGCTTCGGCTGATGCGGGGTCATTGACTTGGAACTCGAGGCTTGATCGCTTGGCGTGATACTTCCGAAGAGCTTGTTGGTATCTCGCCGCCGGAAGAAGTCGCGACATCTGGGCCTCATCGACTTGGTCGATGGAATCTTGCCTTGCCTGCTTTGGTTGCCTGCTCGGTGTAGGCTCGCAGCCTTGGGGACCCATATTCAATATGCGTGGGCAAGATCGCCTCGGCTCCATAGACTAGAAAGAATGGGGTGAAACCCATGGCTCGGCTTTTGTTGTTCGAAGGCTCCATAGAACCCGGCGGTAGCTCTTGGTACCACCTATTCCCATCTTTGGTTCGGCCCGATTGAAGATCCTTGGTTTGAGGCCTTGCAAGATCATGCCATTGGCACGCTCCACTTGACCATTGGTCTTTGGGTGGGCTACGGCCGAGGTGTCGACCGGATGCCGTAGTCGTCACAAAAGTCGAGGAATTTCTTCCCCACGAAGTTGGTTCCCGTTATACGTGATGATGGAGTTCGGGACTCCAAAGCGGAAATGATGTTCGTAAAGAACTTCACCGTTTCCTCTATGTGAGGGTTCACCACAGCTCGGGCTTCGATCCAATTGGAGAACTTGTTGATGGCGACTAGGACATGAGTGTGTCCTCTAGGCGCCCTTTCGAAGGGGCCCGATCATATCGAGCCCCCATACACGCAAATGGCCATGTCGGAGGTATGGTTTGCGGGGCTTGTCTTTGGCGAGGTGAGTCCTACGCGTAGAATTGGCACCTTGCAGGTGCGCCACGACTTCATTTGCGTCCCGTATGGCGAGGGCCGATAAAAGCCTGTGCGAAGACTTTACCGACTAGAGTCCTCGGGCGGCATGATGGCCACACTCCCTTGGTGGGTGTCTTCAAGCAAATCTTTGCCCTCCGCCGAGGGTATGCATCGCATGTATATTCGAGGCTCCTTTCTTGTAGAGTTCTTTTTGCCTCCAATTAGCACAAAGGATTTTGCCCTTCGGGCCAAGCTGGCGAGCCTCGGTCTTATCCTCGGGTAGTTCTCCTGGTGGAGGTACTTCAATAGAGGTTCTCTCGATCCCGGGGGCCGTCGGCTTGCCATGGCCTCGGGCCCGGTGCATTGAGAGTTGTCTCGCCAGCCCCCAGGGTACTTCGGGAGAGTGTACTTAAGCGAGGGGGCTCGTTGAGATCTCGGGAGCATGCGTTCGGGAGAACGGTTCCTCGTGTCGCGGCGACCTTGGCAAGTTCATCCGCCTTCGTTGTAGCGTCTTGGGGTGTGCTTGTGCTCAAGCCCGTGAAACTTTTCTTCCGGTTTGCGCACCTCTTGGCAATACGCTTCCATCTTGGGGTCATGGCACGCCGAGGCCTTCATGACTTGGTCAATAACCGGTTGAGAATCCCCCGGTTTCCAACCGTCGGATCCCGAGGTCCGCTGCGATCTGGAGACCATTGACGATTGCCTCGTGATCGCGACGGCGTTGTTGGAATTTTGGGAAATGCCCGAATGGCGTACCTTGTGTGAACCCGAGGGGGTGAGATGAAGAGCAAACCGGCCCCCGCACCCGTCTTCATCATGGACCCGTCGAAATACATGGTCCGACACTTTCGGCTGGATTGGTCTTTGAGGCGGTTGTGTATCGATCCATTCGCCACAAAATCGGCCCGGGACTTGAGACTTTATCGCCTTGCGAGGGCGGGAATGATATTGTCTCGCCCATGAGCTCCACAGCCCACTTCGCCACTCTTCCGTGGCTTCTCGATTCTGGATGATCTCCCAGGAGGGGAATGAGGATACCACGGCAAGGCGGGTGCGCGAGGAGTAGTGGCGAAGTTTTCTTGTCGTCGACGATAGCGTCACAACGATTTTGCATCTGCGAGTACCGAGTCTTGGTGTCGGAAAGTACTTCGATGAAGTAAACGGGCGTTGAAGCGGCAACGTGTGCCCCTCTTCCCGCGCTCTACTACGACCTGTGCCGACTACGGGTAGTGGGCGTGGCGTAAGAGGAGCAAGGTCTCTCTGGGTTTGGTGGCACCAGGATTGGTGGACTAGTCGGGAGCTTCTTGAGGTTGCCGAGGGGCTTCTTTGGCCTCGGGGTCCAGGGGCAAAGTGCTCGGTCTTGCGAAGGGCCCGATAGAGGGGATGGCCCCTTTCCCCAGGCGGGAGATGAACACGCTTAGTGAAGCCCGAGGCGGCCCATGACCTTCGAACTCCTTTGAGGTCTCGGATTGGCCCCATCTTCGTGATCGCGTCAACCTTGGTTGGGTTTGCCGATGCCTCGTTGAGAGACGATGAAACCCAGCGAAGCATCCCTCGGGGGACCCCAAATACGCATTTTTAGGGGTTGAGCTTGACTCCTTTCTTGTTTAGACACTTTCGAATGTTTCCCGAGGTCTCCCACGAGGTCATGAGTTTTTCTTGGATTTGACCACTATGTCGTCGACATAGGCTTCCACAATCCCCCCGATGAGTTCTCAGAAGATGATTTGCATGCGGTGATACGTTGCCCGGCGTTCCTCGGCCGAAGGGCATTGTGAGGTAGCAATACATCGAAGGGTGTTATGAAGCAGGTCGCGGCTGGTCGGACTCTTTCATTTTGATCCGGTGGTAACCGGAATATGCATCGAGAAAGGACAAAGTTTCGCATCCCGCGGTGGAGTCGACAATTTGGTCGGTCGAGGCAAAGGAAAAGGAACTTTCGGACATGCTTTGTTGAGACTAGTGTAGTCCACGCACATCCGTCATTTCCCATTCTTTTTCTCTACTAATACGAGGATTAGCTAACCACTCGGGGTGGAATACTTCTTTTATAAATCCGCCTCCCGTAGCTTGTGGACCTCCTCGCCGATGATCTTCCGCTTGGCGTCATCAAAACAGCATAGCGCCGCATGACCGGCCTCGAGCCGGTCGGATGCCTAGGGAGTGCTCGGCGACATCCCTCGGTATGCCCGGCATGTCCGAGGGTCCCCACGCAAACGTCTTGGCGTTCGCAGCGGAGGAAGTCGACGAGCACCGCTTCCTATTTCGGATCCGACTCCGTGCCGATGGTCGGCGGCTTCTCCTCCGGTTGCTTGGGATCGAGGGGGTCTTCTTGGTGCCCGAGGAGGGCTCAGAAGCTCCCGGCGGCGCTTGGCCTCGTGCTCGATTGCGATCTCGTCAAAGGTTCTCTTCGGCGTCGGCAATGAGTGCCTCGGCAATGGCGAGTGCCTCGGCGTACTCCACGCTCTCCACGCCGCACTCATATGCGTGAGGGTGTGAAGGGCCTGTTGTGATGACACCCTTCGGCCCCGGCATCTTGAGCTTGAGGTAGGTATAGTTCGGGACAGCCAAGAATTTGGCATAGCAAGGCCGCCCAGGAGTGCGTGGTATGTACCTCGGACCCCAGGGATCTCAAAGGTGAGAGTCTCTTGCACGAGTTCGAGGGGTTCCGAAACAGACCGGGCGGTCGATCTGCCCGAGGGGCTTCGGTTGCTTGCGGGGGGGACGACGCCGTTGAATCCGCCGGCCCTCCCGGGCGGATCTTGGACTTGTCCACCCCGAGGAGGTCAAGCGTTTCCTCGTAGATGAGGTTGAGGCTGCTTCCTCCGTCCATGAGGACCTTGGTGAACCAGGGTATTGGCAATGATGGAATCGACCACCAATGGATAAGGCCCGGGTTTGGGATGTGCCGAGGGTGATCCGACCGGTCGAAGGTGATGGCTTGATCCGACCACTTGCGCGCACTTTGGGATCGCCGGCTCGCCGCATATACCTCCCGTCGCTCCTTCTTGCGTTGCCGCACCGACATGTTGCTGGTGTTGCCGCCGAAGATCATGAAGCGATTGTTCACCTTCGGGGAAACCCCTGTCTCCCTCTAAGACGCCCTCGGGCGCTCCTTCCTCCTCCTCGGGAATGGCCCCGAGTTTGGCGAAGTGTTTGCGCACCGTTTTGCACTCCTCGGGTGTGCTTGACCGGGAAAGCGTGGTTCGCACGGCTTCTTGAGCATCTTTGTCGAAGGTTTCTTGTGGCGGGGCCGGGGCCCTTGTGGTCGACCGCGGCCACCATGTCTTCATCGTCTGCGTTGGGGGTTTGACCCTTGCCCTTGCGGCTCTTGTCCTTTTTCTTCTTCTTCTTGCCTTCCGAGGCTGGGATCCCTCCGGGTCTTCTTCCTTGCGCTTTCCTTTGCCCGTGCGTTGATTGAACAAAGCCCCGACGGCCTCTTCTCCGCCGGGTGAACTTGGTGGCGATGTCCATCGGCTCGTTCGCCTCGGTCCGAGTCCCAGGCGCCCTAGCTTTTCATGAGGTCACAGCAAGAGGTGCCGACCAAGAAGGCCCCTATGACGTCAGAATCCGTCACGTTAGGGAGCTCGGTCCGTTGTTTGGAGAAGCGCCGGATGTAGTCGCGCAAGGACTCGTCAAATTTCGGCGGCGTTTCGGAGGTCCCATGAGTTACCCGGCGCGAGGCATGTGCCTGGGGGAAATTCCCTCGGAAGGTCCTCTCCAAGTGCGCCTTGATTTGATATGAGGTCCGGTGGAAGGTGTTCCGGCCGGGCCCTAGGCTGTCGGTCGGAGAGGTACGGGGCAAATTTCGATTATTACTTTGTCATCGTGTGCCCCTCGCTGAATCGGCATGCCGGCCGGTAGTCGGCCAACCATACCTCGGGGACGAGTCTCCCCCGAGTACTTCTTGATGTGGTGGGAGGCCTTGGCGCGCAGTGGAGTGGCGCTCTCCCGATGTCCCTTGTGAAGGCCCGTGGCGGGTGGATCTGGGGAGTACCCTCGGTCTTCCCGGCAAGACTTGCGCGCGTCGTCCCGCCCGGCCGCCCCCGAGGTGAGCCGCCCTCGCGGCGAGCCCGTTGTCGCCGATTTCTTCCCCGAGGTCAGGGGAGCGCCTCGGTTATGGTGGTCGGCGGGGGTCTTCTATGCGCTCCCAGGTGGGCGGTTGTTGCGGTTGTCGACTAGGCGTTCCGGACCGGCCTTGCGAGGCTCGGCTGCGCTCAGGTCGGACGGAGCCCTGCCGACTTTGCCCGGACTCCTCCCGTCGTCGTGACGTCGCGGCCCGATCCCGGGAAGCGGAGCTCTCCGCCTGTTGTACAGCTGCCCTGTCGAGGAGATGTCGTAGGCCCACGCGAATGCGCCTTCCCTCGGCGTAGAGGGGTTCGGGCATTTCGCGTACCCGGCCATGGGCCGCCGCCACGTTGAGGCCGGGCTCTGCGGAACGGGGCCGCTATGTCGAAGTGGTGGTACCCCGTCGGGTCCGCCGCGATCCGCCGCCGTTGCGATCATGGGGGCGCCCTTGGGGCCTGCGCCGCGCCGGGCTTACTCCGTTGGATGTTACGCTCGGTCGTCGAAGTCGCGGCGGACTTTGCTTTCGGATCTGGTCCTGCAGATCCAGCATGCGCGATTACCGGACTGGGCTACCGTCTTTGCTCTGGCCGGACAGGGCGGAGGATTTCTTGGGCGCGGCGAGAACCCGTCGTGGCGGTACGTCCGCCTCATCTTCGTCGGAGACGTCGGTGAGGCGGCCATCTTGCTCCTGGATCTCTATATTGAAGCATTCCCGCGTGGGGTCATAATAATCGTCCTCGTCGTCGGTTCCGGGGGCGCCGAACGCGCTGAGGAAGTTTTGTTCTCGGGACGGTAGTGCGATTCCGCCCGCTCTTGGGACGGCCCCAATCATGCCGGACCGAGGAGGGGGGATGGGGTCGGCAAAGATCCTTCGGCGGATGCGCTCTTCCGCGTGATTGTCAGGTGGGGTAAGCGTTCCGTGGGGACGGCGGGAGGTCGGCCCATGCTCTCCTCGCGGCGGCTTCGACGAAGTTTCACGTCGGCGAGGATTTGCGGGAATCCCCTTCCGGTACCACGGCGTGGGCCAGCGTTTTCCGGCGATTAGGGTTTGGGCATCTGCCACGGGCGGCGCCCCGGGAAGGATTTTCCCGTGCCTAGGGTTCTTGGGGACCCTACGTGAGTCGGCCGGGGGTGCGTCGTCGGTTCGAGGTCGTTTGCGAAAATGCGCCTTGTGCGCCGTTGGGTCTGCCTTGCCGCCTTGCGGCGGTCGTGATGGCGGACACGCCCGCATCGGGCGATCGCGCTTCTTCTTTCGCCGGTCATGTCGGCAAAAGGATCATCTCATAGTTGCGACCGGCGCGCCACGAACTCAGCCGTTCAAGAACGGCGGCGTTCCGCGCGGGAGCTCGTGCTCCGGCGAAAGCGGGGTGGAAACGAAGGTGGAAACGCCATGAGGGCGACGGAGATGTGGATTTTGCAGCGGCGCTGCCCCTACCCGGGCGCGCTAAGCGGCGGCGTTCCGAGAACCGGGGGTGCCTCGGTGCCGGCAATAAAGAATTTATAGGCCGTGTGCCCACTCCTCCTATAGCGTGAGCGCAAGATGGACACTGATTACACGGGGCGAGTTTATCCCCGGGTTCGGGCCAGCGGGGCCCTACGTCCGCCGGGTGGTGTCCTCTCGTGTTACCTCGCGCTCAAAGATGAGCTTTGTAGTAGGGGTTACAAGCGGTGTGAGGAAGAGACGCTGGTCTCAAGCCCCACGATCGTGGTGGCGGTGGTGGTTATGCTTCGTCCGTGCGGGGATCCCCGCTAGTGGGGCATTACTCCCCTTTTATATAGAGGGAAGAGGGAAGTAATGTTTACATATGTGGAGGCCTAGGTGGCTAATTCTCGAGGCTATGCTCGTTGCATGCGCTTGCCCGGTGGGCGGCTTTGGGCGTTGTTTGATGAAGACCACGCGTCCTAATCCGATGGCGGACGTGCCGTTTCCCGGTGCGGCCCAGGGATCTGTGGCGTCCCTCCACGCGATCCGCATGGCGAGGGCCGGTCCCAGGAAGGCGGCGTGGCGTGTCATAAGCCCGGCAGTCGGCCCGTCGTGGCGTCTTGACGATGCTGGCGGGGAATGAACGGTGTCGATCCGGTTTCCGCGGCTTTGGGCGCGTAATCGTCACCGGTTGACCTTGTGTCCCATCGGTCGGATTTGGGAAGTGACGGCGGCGGTCGATTTGGGGCGTGTCGATGGCTGCAGGCGCCTCTCGTCGCCGTGTAACCGCATTAAATCGCATTTATTTCCCTTCCTTGAGAGCGGAACCTCCACGCAGGGTCTATGACCCGGGTGAGTGGGTTGAACCACCTCGCTCGAGGATGGAGGCTGGGTCTCCCTCGTGAGGGGCGGGGTTTTTTACGCCAGGGTGGTGAGCTAGGCCACCCTCGGGCGGGGCGGTCTCTCATCAGGGCGGTGAGCTAAACCACCCTCGGGCAAGGCGGAGATTTGGGGTTGAATCCGGGCCTTAGGTTGGCCGATGATGGCGTGGGCGCCATGGTTATGATCGTCTTGTAAAGGTCCACGACCTTGTCCTCCGTGGCGTAGCGAGCTCTTTCCTCAGCGATGACTCCGGTGGGCCGTCGTAGGCGACTCCGTCTTCACGTGGCGTCGTGGCTCTTTTGGCCTGGTCCGCGTCTGGCTGGGCCATCCTTCTAAGCGGGATGATAGTAGGCCGAGTTTTCTTGGGCCACGACGGACCCGATGATTTTCTCGTTATATGAGAATGTCACGGGGTCCAATATTTGGGTCCCGACGGTAGCCCCAGAGCCTGGCGAGTGTGGACTCTATCAAGTGGCACTAGATGACCCGATATGCAAACAAGTTTGATTTGGGTCTCAACGCGAATGCACTAGAATCACTCCTCACTTTGATTTGGATGAACTCTATCAATCACAAGTGAGTGGGAGGGCTCTCAAGCACCACAACACAAGCCACCAAGGCCCAAGTGTGCTCAAACAACTTTGCCATGGCCGATCAAGGCAAGTATAAATAGGGCCCAAGTCAAATAGAGCCGTTGGGAGGAAAAATCCATTTCTGCTGGCGTCGGCCGGACGCACCGACCGGACTCACCGGCGAGTCGGTCCAGCGTCGATGCGCACTGCTGATGCTTCGGTCACATAGGACAAAGTCCTTGGCCCCACGACCAACGGCAACCCGGCGTCGGTCGAGCTTCCGGTGGTGCGTCGGTCGATCCCGACGGCGACCCCAAAAACAAGCTCTACGGAATTCTGATCGGAACCGCTGGCCGGACCGTCCGGTCGGTGCGTCGGTCGGCTTCTCCGAAGCGTCCGGTCACCCTTTTTCTGCGAAACTCCGTCGCCTTTGCCGACATGCTATTCAACAAGTATACCAACTTGAGCACGAGGAATAGCATGTTTTTCACCACCACGATGAGCGGTTCCCAAACCCAACTCAACCCCGCAATCTCCGCGCCTTTGCAAATGTGCCAACACCACTAAGTGTACATCACCATGTGCATGTGTGTTAGCATTTTCACAATCATTTCGAAGGGCGGGTTAGCTATTAGCACGCCACTCGATCCTAACACATCGCAAAAAGTTAGATCGCTCAAGTGGCACTAGATGACCGATATGCAAACAAGTTTGCCCCTCTTGATAATACGGCCATCTATCCTAAACCCGGTCATAAACTTCTCTAAGCTCCTCATGACCGCGAAACGAAATGCCCTATAGGTTATACCTTTGCCTTGCGCATTTCCATTCCGCTCCATCTCAAGTGCCCGATGCAACACATGCACCAACACGATCACCAAATGATATGATCCACTTCATATCATCACGTGACACTATTGGTCCATCGATCTTGACATCACTTGCTCTTCACCGTTGCGTCGGTCCGTCGGCGCCAAGTCTTGCCCAAGCTTCACCGCCTCGCGGTCCATCGCTTCCTTTGCCTCGACTTGCCCTTCACACTTGCAACCGGTCCATCAAGCCAAGCCTTGTATTGATCTTCACCACCTTGGTCACATGACTCCATGTCATGTTTCATATGCAATAAAGCTCCTCCATTGCATCATCACATGTGAACTAATCTCACGTGTATTATCTCAATCACACATTATTAGTTCACCTAATGTTGTCACTCAATTACCAAAAACCAAAGGGACCTTTCACAAGTTTGAGTTCAAATGATCATCATATCTCTTCAAGAAGAAAGAAAAGGACTTAAAGAATATCTCAAGATTACTCATCATATCAAGTCCATCACTTGGATCAGTTAATCAAATTCTTGGGAGACCATTCCTTAAAAGTACAAATGCGGTTTTGCACGTGGGATCGGGGCATGCTAGCTTCCATATGCAGGGCCAAACAATGAGATGCCCATTCAATGGGTTCAACAAGCATAAGAATGCTAAAAACAAGCAGCCCAAGAAGGTAAAGCCACAAAGTGTTAAGCGAGGCATGGCGGTGAGAAAGGGCGACATCCGCATCCACTTCTCCGGATACGGGTAACACTCCATCAAGCACTAAATGAATGGAGAAGAGTCACGCTCGTCGGACTTTAAAAGGTGAGCCCTTGCCGAAGGTAAATCGGTAGTTATCCTTTTATTTTACAAGTAATAATCTCCCGATAATAACTCCATGATGCTTACGATAAAAAAATAATAAATTGTTTATCTCTGTTGGATGAATCTTGTTTATCAATGCATGCTTCCTCTTTCTATTTTGGCATGTCTTGGTTTAGAAGTTTTGGTTATACGTATGATCATACTTCCATAGGCGTTTTTGAATTGAGCATGGTGCTTAGGTCAAAAAGTCTACCTTGATCGAGATTAGACATGGAGTCGAGTCCTGGTTATTGAACCTAAAATTGCTAGTGTAGATTTTGGTCGATCATATGGACTAACCCCTGCAGGAATTTATCAAAATCCATAAGGGTAAGTCTTGAAGATGACAACAGAGTTAACAAGTAAGAATAAATAATAATAATAATAATAATAAATATATATATATATATATATAAATAAATAATAATAATAATAATAATAATAAAGAGAGGGTAGAGAAGAAAAAAAAGAAGAGAGGAGACAAACCTTTCAACTCCAAGATTTTGTCTGGTACTTTGATGACATCAAAAGACAAGCTTGGGGGAGCCTCTAACCACGCCACGAGGCACAACTCAGATCATTGCGTGCTCAAGCTAAGCATCACCATAAAAGGTAAGAAAAAGGCTAGCTTAGGGGAGGACTCCAAGAAAGGTAACATGTATCTCACATTTTGATCATATTCTCTATCTTATGAAATGTTGAGTTACACTAAAAAGACAAATTTCATTCCTATATATATATGAGCTATAAAAATGTTTAGTCTTAGTCCCTTGTTGAAATGATGAATAGTTGCTCTGTCTTATGCTTTGCACATTGCCTAGTTTATAATTCGAATTTCTCTAAAGTTTGGGTTTAGAGGCTAATTCTAAAACTCATCTGAAAAACCTGATTCATGTGGGTTGCATATGCTCTATCTAGTCTAAGTTGTTGCCAAATATGATATGGTACAAATGGATTTGCTATGACTTCGTCCAAAAGAGAAACTTGACATCAGGGAATCTAAAAAAGGAGAAATGTTTCTTGGGCTATGCTAAAAAAATGAAAAATGAGATGAAAAAAAATGGACAAGTGTCCGAGGGCGAGTAGAGCCCACATCTCTAAAAAAAAAAAAAAAAAAAAAAAAAAGAAAAAGAGAGGAAATAAAAGGCAAAAGCCTAGGGCGAGCAGAGCCCACCTCTCCAAAAAAATTATATAGCAATAAAGCCCATGCTTTCTCGAAAAGAAATAAATATTATCTAAATAAAATCCCGGATAAAAAGTTGATCAAAAGGATGAATGATAAGCACCTCTGTTATAACCGTTCTATCCGCAACCGCCCAAGGCTTTGAGAAAAATTTGGAAAGCCCTTACGATGAAAGGTAATAAAGGGTGGGAAAAAGATGTGCCATTTTATTCAAACTTTGGTAGAAAATCTTATTATAACCACGGCACTTGTAAAACGTAATCGGCATAGTAGCAACTCCTGATCAACAACCAAGTACTTATCTCTTTTTTTGCTCGAGGGACGCGCAAAGGGTAAGCTTGGGGAGTTTGTTGACGGTAACCAACGACATATTTTTCCGTCAACTTACTACCATAAAGGGAGTAAAATTAAACCTTTTATACTCATATACATTTTATCACTAATAAATTCCACTTGTAGTGTCTTGTATTTTATTTTATGATTTATAATAAAAGCAAGTGGAAAATCGACCAAAATGCAAGGATAGCGCATTATTGCAAAATCAAGCCCAAAAGCAAATCGACCCAAAACATCAAATCTGGGGCGAGCACGGCCCGGCCCACAACTTTTCAGGGCGAAAGACGACACCCCACCCGAGACCCGGGCCGGGCGAGCCGAGGGGGGTCTGTGCGCGCACCCACAGTGCGGCCGCACCCCTCGAGGCGGTTTCGGCCCGGCCTCGGGAGGCGGTTCGTGCACTTTCAAAGCGGGGTTTCCCGCCTGCGTTGGTCGGTTTTGATACAAGGAAGGTTTACCAGGTCGGTTTTGATGTAAATTAGCACTTAGGCCCCTCCTCCAAGTGTATAAGTAGGCCCCCTCTCTCCCTCTCTCAACACACACCATTTGGAGCCTCCTCACTTTCTACTCTTCTTCTCCTCTCCTCTCTACTCCCTCTCCTCTCTACTCCTCCACTTCTCTAGTTCTTTTTAGTCTTTAGTAGTATTTGGAGCAAGGCTAAGCTTCATTGGAGAGCTTGTACTTGGGAGAAGGAATATTCGGTATGAATACATTTATGGTTTATCCTCAAGTCTTGATCTCATATACTTGTGCAATAGAGCTAGAGTATTTACATGTTTATTTTTTTGACATGTTGTTCTCGACACAATCATGATAGAAGAACTAGACTATAGTTCCTATGTCGTGGTTAGTCGTATAGAACTTAGGGCCTAACCATTCGTGCCATGTATTTGAGTAGAGTAAGAGTTGTCTTTGAGGTGGCGGTTCGTTGTGTCCTTCGGGGCTTGCTCGTGTCCTATTCTCGTCCATCCGTAGGGTGGGGGCCATAGGGGACATGGGTAGTGTCTTAGTATGCGGACGTGGTGTCCGGATGCCAGGTATCCTTCGAATATGAGTGCATGCCACGGTTGAGGGGGTAGGCGGCTTGGTCGTGACAAGCCTTGTCCGTCCCTTTGAAATCCCCCGTTCGTGATTCTTTGTAGGAGTTCGTAAATGCCTTCCTTCGGAGGCGGATGCTCCGGGAGGTCTCCCCCATCCATCTCACTCTCGACCTAAAACTCTAGTCATCTATGTTTGCATGATTATTAAGCGGTTCTTTGCACGACTACTTTAGAATGCCTGCTCCACTTAGGAATATTCTTTATTCTTTATTTTCCTTTTATCCTTGAGGTTGGCCCAAGTGTGTGTCACACTATCTTAAAATATCATTACTTACCTCGTATTGAGTATTGGTCAACTACATAGACATGTCGTCTTGTTCATGCCCCCTGCTAGAGTCCTACACCATGCCTTCCTTTAGGGAAAATATAAATAATGATACCCCTGAATATCTCGGGTGAAATGCTACAACGGTATTTCCGTGCGCTTGCGGACTTGTTACGTAGAATGCTACAGAATGCCACGACATCCCGTGGCGATGGTATTTGGAATGTAACAATTCCGACGAAGTCGTTGTGGGGAGTCAACCTGTGGTTCCCAGTGCTCTTGCCTTTTTGGCACTTGCGCTTAGGAAACGCAACACTTAGTTGAAGAAATCAAAAGGATTGATCAAAAAAACCAAGCAACACCCAAAAAGAGAGAAATTTATGCAAAATTCAAGAGATGTTCTTTGTTGATTCTCTCATGCGAGCAAAAAGTTCAAAAGGAGAACAAGTCAACCACAACATGAAGATAGTGCACTTGATCATAAGTGGTTCTCATTTCATATGGGTGAAGCATGGAATTCATATTGCCATATTTGGTCTTCACCAAGCTATAGAAGTGGACTTCACATTGCTATTGCGGAGAGAAATTGGAATCATATTGACTATCCTCTACTCCAAGATAGCAAAGGTATCATTGTAATGTGCATGATCATTTCATCCCTTACTAGTATGCGGTTAGTGCATATAGTACATGCCTTCTAGGGTCATGCATGACAAATGAATGATTTAAATTCATTGCCTACCACTATTGCTTGAATGTTTATATGATCTAGTGGTTTGTATATGAATTTGTTCATGAGCCAGTGATCCCAAGTACTTGACCTATTTTGGATTGCTCACAAGTGACAAGTACAACATTGACAAGATAACCCTTATACTTTATGAGGTGTGAAGAAGCTTGTCATTGGATCAAACCAGGACTTGGAAGCTATGGCAAATCATTTTGGTTCAAGTCAACAAGAAAAAGCTCATGGAAAACAATCTAGTTCAAGAATTGGTTTCAAATTGCCAAATCCTTTCAAGTGGCTACCATATTGCAAAATATATTTTATTCCTACACGTGGTATTCTTGCTCACATTCAAGTGGTACTTAGTGTATCAATGGTGGTTCCACAAGTGATCCTCAACTTTAAGTGATCAATTCAACTCAAGAAGGCTACCCTCAAGAATTCAAATGGATTGACATATGCTTTGACATAGGGGAGGTGCCCCACCTCAAGATCAAGGTCAAAGATTCTACAAGTGACCTACATGTGGCATTTCTAGTCGGTCTTCAAGCTTCCACATGTGAGAGTTACAAGTAGTGTCATTCCAACATATGGTGATGTCCATCAAAAATGAAGAATCAAGACTCAACCATCTATCCCCCTAGTCGCACCCTTTGTATCAAAAGAGGCATACCTTTTATGGAAATTGATGACAAAGGGGAGAGATTGGACAAAGATATGAATATAGGGAGAGATTGGGACAAAGATATGAATATAGGGAGAGATTGGAATATGGATCGAGGACATGGACCGAGAGGGAGCAACATTGAAGATTTGATTCTTGGACATATGAGAAGCACACAAGTTGGGGAGCAAGCTCATGAACTTGTTTGATTGCATTTGATATGTGCATATTCATGTGCTTGCTTGCATTTGCATAAGTTTTTAAAATTTTATATGCAATGCTTGTGTGGTGTATGCTAGTTATAAAACTTGATTGATGATATCATAACTAGCATGCATAGGTTGTAGCTAGACATATATATGCTTCATGAATCAAGTGCCATTTCATATAATGTTGATCTTACATGGTATCTTGAGTTTTGATGTATGTCTAGTTACATGGATGATGCTAAGGATGAACTTCAAATGTGCAACTCCGATTGGTATCACGCTTCAAAGGTTTATCCTACATACCTTAGCATCACTTTGTAGTGTTAACCCTCCCAAAAGTTTCATATCTATGTATGTGTGCAAACCTTGAATTCAAATCAATTGGGCACACATATAGGGGAGTTACCACTACCAAGTCGGATTTTATGGTGCTTATCCAAATCTAGACTTTGGGCTTAAATGTTGGATAAGTGACATAAAATCCAAAACCAAGGTAGCAATTTATACTTATATGAAGTGCTAGCTTGGAATCTAATCTTAAATTCCATATCTTTGTAGTGTTGCCATCAATTACCAAAAGGGGGAGATTGAAAGGTCCCTTGTGGTTTTTGGTAATTGAGTGTCAACATTAGGTGAACTAATAATGTGTGATTGAGATATAATACGGGGAGATTAGTTCACATGGGTTGATGCAATGAAGGAGCTTATTGCATATGAGACATGACATGGAGTCATGTGACCAAGGTCGTGAAGATCAAGACAAGGCTTGGCTTGATGGACGATTTGCAAGTGTGAAGGGCAAGTCGAGGCAATGAAGCGATGGACGCGCGGGCGGTGAAGCTTGGGCAAGACTTATACCGACGGACCGGCCGCGGTGAAGAGCAAGTGAGGTCAAGATCGATGGACCAATAGTGTCACGTGATGATATGAAGTGGATCATATCATTTGGTGATCGTGTTGGTGCATGTGTTGCATCGACACTTGGAGATGGAGCGGAATGGAAATACGCAAGGCAAAGGTATAACCTATAGGGCATTTCATTTCGCCGGTCATTGGTGTCTTCGCGGTGCCTTTGCGGGGCATGCCTTGAGGGGCAAGTGATCGGGGAATCACAATCAAGAACCATCTAGGTGAAACACCAAAGGAACCACCCAAGGTGTTGGTCGACACAACGAGGGGTAGGGGAAGTTGGCAAGCTTCCCGATACCTCGGTAAAAAATCACCGGTGTCAACTTGTCTACTCTTCTCGGTGGTTTTTGCATTCTCCAAATCACAAGCTTCGTATTTACATTCATATATACCTTGTGCTTGTGCTTGTGGAGTAGCTCTTGCAATTACTAGCTTGTGTAGCTTATTAGTTGCTTTTGCTTAGTTTGTGTAGCTAAGTAATTTGAGCATTTGAGTTAGGCGTGTGTCGCCTTGTCCTTGGTGCATCTAGTGAGCTTAGGTTGGCTTTGTGCTTTTGCTCATTAAATTGTGTAGGAGCTCCCCTTGTTTGAAGTACTAGTGCATAGGTTTGTGTGACCTTGCAATAGAAGCAGTTAGGAG
>JADLZK010006807.1:0-12341 GCA_015847255.1 Hyparrhenia diplandra
TTCATATAATAAATTCAACAAGATGGGTGCCATGTTGCAGGTTGAAACAACTATTTATTCCACTACAAGAACTAAGTGGAGCTTACAACCTAGGACATTCTTTTAATAAAATAAAAATAGAAATCTTGATTAAGGGATATAATAAGCATTGGATCAAATTAACATGTTAACAAAAGATGAAAGTTAAAATATATAATTTTATAATATCACATAAAGCGATAAGAGTTTACGTGCTTTAGGTTTATGTTTGAACTAAACACATGTCGTGCTAGAAGAAGGAAGAAACTTAGAAATTATTACTTATGAAACCGCAAGAAATAAAAAAAGCATATATCCTTAAATTATTACAAAAATCTAAAACATTTTACCATTAAATTGGTAGGCTATAATCACTTAAACAATATCCATTATGAGCAATTAATAAGCTCAAAATTTTTTGAAAAGGAATCAATCATATCGTCTAAACCATCATGGTTTAAACAAATGTTTCAATTAAATTTAGGGATTAGCTATATTTCGTTCACAAGAAATATAGCCAACTTTTCTCGCGACTCCTAGGGTCATTGGATCATCATCAAGGCCAGATTTGTTATCTGCATTGATAATAGATTTTTAGTATGTTTTATCACAGATCATGAGAGATATTTTTTTTCTATGAAAGACAAGGACAAATAAGATGTTTGTGCTGCACAAATCACAAATAACAGATTTCACATGTTTTAGCATAGATCACAAGAGAGAATTTTTTTATGAAAGGACAAGAACAAATAAGAGGTGTTTGTGTTGTCCTAAATCACAATTAACAAAGTTCAAGATGTGTTGGTACAAATAACAAAGTACAAGATATGTGCACGCATTACAAAGCACATCGAGCAGATCGGCCCGTCACAGAGAGAGGAGGCTGATTTCTTCACGACAGAATGTTAGGAAAAGTGTTAAATTTATATTAGAGATAAATAGATGTGCTATAAAAACCTAATGGACATGGATGAAAAGTATATAAAAAGCAATAATTGATAGATTATCTAAATCGAATATGTGCTATACCTATTGGTTATTATTTTAGAACATTAGTGAAAAGAAAAAATAACTTAATACAAATCTTTTTATTAGTCAATGTGTCCTAATAAGATTCTAACCCGTGCGTGAGCACGGGTTGATGAACTAGTATTAACAAATGCAGAGAGATTAAAAATGCGGAGACATTAACAAGTGCAGATATTAACAAATTCAGAGAGATTAACAAGTGCAAAGAGAAGCACGCTGCCGTAATCAATTTGCGTGTGCAACACCAACGAGGTGTATGAGAGTATGTATACAGGCAAGTGGGAGGAAGGAGAAATGAACCAAAACATCTCACAAATCTTAACGAAAAACAAAATTACATACCTACCAACTTAAACTTAGCTCTACACGAGTACTAGAAGCAAGCTCTTTGGTTTCAAATTATCATCAGTACTAATTGATGCCGGTCCATTTCCTTTCTCGATAAGTACTTCAAATTTATTTCTTTTAAGGAAAAAATCACACCGTTAGCAATATACTATTATTTTTAGCTGCCACCACGATGTTTCCAATCAACTTTCGAAGTCCTTGAGAAGAACACGTATTGTCGTATATATTGACTATAATCACATCCGGAGCTACGCTCGATTGTCACGTGAAACTCCATCGGTGCTTGACCACGGCCGGATGGAACCAAAGTAAAAAGTAGTACTACTAAACGAGAAGGCGACTGGAAAGATAAGGAAGTGAGGAAAAGTAGACATCTGCACCGTACGGATACATAACGGTTTTCGCAAGCAAAACAACAAGCATCCTCCTCATCTTGCGTGTGGTAGCATTTGCTGGGACTGACTGACACCGACGGCGAGCCAAGGTCCTCATCGATCTTGTCTGGTATGTAGTTTTTTGCAGGGACTGACTGACACCGACGGCGAGACAAGGTCCATGTCCTTTAGATGCACACTCCCAGTCGCGATTGCGTACCAAACAACCTGTGCACTTGACATTTAGTCCACTGGTTATGGTGTTAACATTCTTTGTATCAAAGTTTAGTCACATCATCAACATACTACCTGAATATGGGAAGACATGGATCAATTGATAGACAGGTACAATTATACAAAATACTCCATCCGTTTTTAAATTACAATTCATTTGACTTTTTCAAGCCCTAAGTTTGACCATTCGTCTTATTTTAAAAAAATAATGCATACATAGTTAAATTAAAGTCATTCTTAAGGACTTTTTGTTAATATAAGCATGCCACACATACAAAAAAAGTGTTATTTTCCATAATTTTTTGAATGAAATGAGCGATAAAACTTGAGGTTGAAAAAAGTCAAACATATTATATCTTATATATACTATTACTAATTGGAGGCTCGATGGATGTTCCACATTAATTCTCACCAAACAGCTAGGAAAAAGATAAATGCTAGAAATTCACGTTAATCGAAACATCAGCGCCATCGGATCTGTAGACTTAGCAATCGGTAACCATTAGATCCACTTTATTTTATAGAAAATTACCCACCTTTGCCATTATTATATAGATAAAGAAAACAAATAAATCTTATATATATTAAAATATATCGTGTAGCAAAAAAAAAAAGATAAATACATTGTTTCCCTACCAGGAGACGGAAGGAATCATCTCAGGCGGTTCCAATGGTGGAAAAAAAAAAAAAAGCTGCCTCACGACGGCTCCACGCACTACCGGCAGCTGACTTGGGGTCATCGGGATGAGCAAGCAAGGGGGTAAGCCAACACAGCGCAGCCGCGCCCACATCTACACGGACGCCCTTGCTCCGATCGACAACAATAACGGTTGGTGCGCCGTGTCAGATCTCAGATAAATGTCTCTTGGAGGAGCAGCACGTTGATTCCAGCACTCCCATACAACCAAGATGCGCGGAAGGGTCTACGAGGCAGCATGGAGGAAAGACACGTGCACTTGACAGCTGAAGCGAGCGAGACACCGTATAGAAGGCACCAGTCACCATATATCTTCGCCTTCCTGTGGTTTCGTGCTGCGCTATCGGACGACAGAGATGCCTTGGCGTTGTATCAAGAGATATTTCTTATTATAGGACTTTAAAGCGTGGTCTTTTTCTTTATAATAGAACTAGCAATTCTTTCTTTCGAATGACACCTGAAACAATTCCTCTTTACAAAAACGTGACATTTGATCATTTTAATATCAAAATACATCTCCAATACATGTATTTTGCCTTGAAGTGACCATTTTACCCCATCTTTAAAAAAGACACGTTCCTGGCCTGAGCAGGCTGCCGCCCTTGGCCTGGGCATGCTGGCCGCCCGTGGCTGGCTCGCTTGCTGGCTGTGGCCTAGGCAGGCTGCCGCTGGTGGCCTGGGCATACTGGCCGCCCATGGCCTTGTCTTGTCCCTCGGCGGCGGCGTTTGATTCGAGGTCGAGGAGCGTTGCTTCTGGTTCTTGTGCTTGTCAAGGAAAGAGGGCAAGTCCTTGCCAGCGGGCAGCCCTGCCAGTTGCTAGCTAGAATCAGATCCCGGCGGTGCCGGAATCCGACCTCGTCTCGCTTCTCCTCTCCCTGTGAAGAATCGTGATGCGGAGAACAGCTGCCGCCGCCCGGGAAATGTCATACCGCAAGTGTATGCGTGCGGCAGCGTTATCCCCAGCCGTAGGTC
Source organism: Hyparrhenia diplandra (assembly GCA_015847255.1). Lineage (NCBI taxonomy): Eukaryota > Viridiplantae > Streptophyta > Magnoliopsida > Poales > Poaceae > Hyparrhenia > Hyparrhenia diplandra. The sequence goes on from JADLZK010006807.1 coordinate 3,673, forward strand.
CTGCTATTGTTCCAAGATTCGCGCTGTACAGGTGAAGAGGGTGGTGTTGGAGTCTTGGATGAGCCGCCGGGGCAGTATGGGCATCTGAAAAATATACGGCGGGCAGACTGTGCCGGGAAATGAGCCGAACACTTTCCCCTCCCCGGCCCCTGCAGCTCTCCGCTAGCTCCGCAGCACTTTCCCCTCCTCCCGGCTACTGCTCGCCTGCTCAGACCCAGAACTTCCCAACTCTTTGCCCTGTGCTGGCGACGATTTGTGCAGCAGCAGTGGTGGCGGCCATTGCTGTGGGTTCATGGAGCAGCGAACTTTGGTGCATGTGGAGGTTCTTTAGTTCTTCACCCTCGGTAGGATCTTCTACTTCTTGTTTTGAGCTCGGATGAGAGATGTAGATGCAAGAGACATCAGTCTTCTACCTGCTGATGTACGACGTCAGTGTAGTGATTAAGCGCATTGTACCTGATAAAATGAGGCGAAGTATGTATTAATCTTGACAGTATTTTGTTCGTTGGGCTTCAGAAAGTTTTTTTTTTGTTCTATTTACCTGCTGATCTGTTCTTCTCTAGATGTTCTACCTGTGTTTTTGTAATTTACTAGTATCTAATCTAGCGTGGACCAGACATCTTCGTTAGATCTACAATGTACTCCAGCTTAAAGTTATTAGTTCTCTGCAATTGTATATAATATATAAGCTGCTCTGTTACTGTTGACTGTACTCTTGTAACTGGGCTCCAGAAATCATCCTTTTTATTCATTGTCTTGCAAGATCTGGTTTCCTGTCATTATTGTGGCTGTGTACTTAATATGTAGCCATTTGTTCCATACACTTGCATTGTACTCCTGCATTGAATTAATTTTACCGTGCAAATGTATTTTTTATTCTGCGTAGGGAGTTGATGCAACTAGTGGATTGCTCGGTGGACTTTCTATTCGTCTAAATGAGGCTGTCACACCGTGATTGAGCAAGACTAAAAAAATATTGCACCAAGGAAGTGATTGAGCGCTGCAAAGGAGAGAGAGAAGCTTATGCATAACAGGGAATATTTTTTTTATCACAAAGTAGGTCATTGTTGAGCAATCTTGGACAGTCCCTTTCCCATAGCTTATTTGTATCTAGTATTAAAACATTTCCCTTTTTCCAAACTCAGTCACAATTGATTGCTATGTTTTTTGTAGTTTTTTTCTTAACTATTGTCTGTGCTTGTTCCTCTTAAAGTGGGAAGAACATAAGGTCCCGCCATACTTTTTTTTGAAAAAAAAAATACCAAGAAGTTTTCTTATATTCCATTGCCTTTACAGATCCTGCACATTTCAAAAGCTGATGTAATGGAAACAAAAATGTTTGGATCTTACCCATAGTTATCTTACATCTAAGTGAATTAGTGGTATTCTGATTTAAGTTTGCCCTTTTTATTATTCTACTTACAGTGCATACTTGTTTATAATATATATTTCAGTTCCAAACGCACCAGATATACTGTCTTTGAGATGGAGAAGGACAAGTCACAGAAGGACATCACAGATGGACAAGTAGGCACGCACAGTGATGACCTTTCAGTTTCCAAAAAAACCGTTAGGTCATGGGCCATACGTTTGGGGCAAATGGACTCATAGTTGTTTACTTTTCTTTACTGTTACACTTGATTTTGAATTTTTAGGACTCAACACAATAGTGTGGCACCAAAATTTAGCACACTGTCATTTGTAAAGTTGTATTATGTTCCATAACTGTAAACACTTTCACTTTTTTGTGAACTAGATTAGGTTCTTTTCTGCTACTTTACAACCTGAATGGAACTTGAATCTCTCTAGAATAGTACTACTAGTGCTGCTGTTACTATTGCTCTTGAGATGCTCTATCCTTGAGAAGACTGTGCAGGGGGTCACCCATTCCCTGCAACACTGTTAGTACCTTCTGGCAGTTGTTTGTATGATGTTCTTTGTATTTATTTAATCAACCATATTTTCTCGGTTCCTCCATGCTGTAACTTGTCTACCGAATCTAACGTGCAGTGCAGTCCTTGCCGTCAATCCAAGGATTCTTTTCTTGCAGTGGCAGTGTCCTGGCTCTATGGAAGAGTGGCACCCAAATCGTGTGTGTACAGTAAGCACACAATGTACCACACCATCATGTGCTGAAAATTTGTTGCTCAGTGCATGTACCTGTCCTCAATCCCATACAAAAACCTGCTGTTGTAGTACAGAATGTGTTACGCACACTTCTAATTGTATCTAGTACAGATAATGTTCTCTTCTGCTATAGTTTGACCACAATGGAATCCAAGAATAGTACCGCTAGTACTACATCAGTGTCCCCTTCTGATTTTTATATGCATCACTCATATAGTACTTAAAATGATATCTCTTTTGTATGACAACTATGTAGTTGTGAATCTCATGCCTCACATAGAGGCAGTAGTTCAACTTGCTACTTATTCATTTTTTTTTATATTATTTTCTTGTTTAGTATTCCTATATTAGAGCTAAGTTATTCGGTTTATAATCTTTACAATAAGTTAGTGATACTTTGTAGGCAAGCAGTGATGTTTAGTTATTCCTATATTTGGTTATGACATTGACTTCTTTCAGAACCCTCCTCATTCCTAACAAGTTTACACGTCCCTCATAGGTCAGTCCTGTGCAAGAAATACTACCGTTGCAACAAGTTGCAAGAATCTGGCAAACCTGCTCAACATGCAGAATCGAACAGTTGATGGGATGCTGCAGCAGTTACTATGGTACAAAGCAACATGTGTGTACTATTTTCTCCAGTCCCTTCGCACTATCTGTACCACTTCTTGGCTTTTTATAGTTGTTTTCTGCTTGTCGAACCTATTTTTCTTCTGTACTCTTTCCTGCCTTCACTGCCTTCCCACAACAGAGCAGGTGACTTTAGCTGAACATTTTGAATCTGGTAGTTAAGCTTCCTGGCTGTTTGCGATGTTCCATTTTATTTCTACTGAATCTTGCTATTTTTGGAACAAGTTTAATTTCTTCATCTGTTCTAGCACTTCAAAACAGTTGCCTTGTGAATCTACTTATGATGTTCTTGTTTCTACTTTATTTCACCTTAGCTTTGCTAGTTCCAGTTAATCTACGTGTCTCTTGAACATGATAAATGCCTTGTTCACCTTAGTTGTGTTAGTATGTTCTATCATGATTGGTTCCATTATTAGTTCTCTTGGCATCAACAGATCCATAAAGTACATATTCCATTCAATACACACTCCAATACCTAGTCGATTGAGTCTTCCGAGCGTTGAATCTCTTTATGCCAGTAGTAGTCTTGCATTATCATTTCGATTCCGAACCAATCATAAAAAGTAATAGCTGCTTACAGCAATGATAATGCAGACATTGTTTGATACATACTGATTCGCCATTACTGTAAATGTACTAACCTTGAACATATGTCTCTCGCATGAACATATGTCTGCAAATGCCGCGCACAGAAACCACTATGGATGCAGAAAAATACTTCAGTTAGTCAGACGTACAGATAAGGCATCCATTTCTGCGTAAGAAGTGCACAGTTTCACACACCAAGCAAACAACTTAGAGCCCATTAATATTAAGTATATCCAGTCAAATAAACTGAAACAAACCCGAAAGCACGTTTCCATAATTAAGACAATGTTGTAGTCTCGATACATGTGGTACTGAATAAAAGCGGTTCAGGGATACTGTTTGACTGAGCCAGCTCACACAAACAAGTACTTAGACATCCTTAAAATGACAATGTTGGCATAAACACACAAATTCATAAATAACCTAGTTAATAGAACACCAATTCTCATTCGCCATACCTAGATATAATGAATCATCACATCAAACATCGGATGGTACATATCATTCTTCAGCAGCGTCTGTTGCACGGTTTGGGCATTTAGTCCTATTGTGACCACTGAGCCTACATATACTGCAGTGTGGAGTTATCTTAGTCGACGTAGGGTTCACTTTCTTCTTACCACCATTCATACTTGGTCCGGCCTTCATCACTGATTTCTTTTTTTGACATTTGGATCTGTTCTTCTTCTCAATTTTATCAAGGAATGTAAGGAACCTTTTCTCTACTGGTCGGCCTTCCTTTCTTATTCTTGGAGGTCCCTTGATGTTCATCACTTCTTCGTCACTCATCCCAGCACATGACCCAGATGCACCAAATTTGTTTCCAGACACAACTTCATTGTTCGATGTACTGTAACTACCAATAGTTTCATCCTGACAAGACGTTGTTCCATTATCGATTCCTTTACCTTTTTCCAGCTGAGTCTGGATTAATTCATCCACCTTCCTCTCTGCTTTCTGCAGATATTTCATGACAATTTCACAAGCATCAAAATTATAGTTTCCTTTCCTCGCTACCTCTAGTGCTTTTCCATAAATCTGGGTCTGTAGATACATTTTACCATATTCCTCACTTGAGCCTGCACATTTCACTCTAAGATTTTCTGGAACCAAATCTCTAGCTTTCCTTGTCCATCTTTCCATTATATGAGCTTCTGGAATCTCTGACACACCTATGTGGATGAAGACCTGCGGAGAGAATAAATCGTTGATTAGAACTTTTGTTCTTTTGTATCTAAAACTTAGTTATCAATTTCAGCATAGCTATTATCAATTAAAACTATATACTGAGTGTGTATTAATGAACTATAGGCTTACTCGTAAGATGTGGCAGCACAGCAAACCAAAGTGTTCATACAGCCCACATTCACATTCGTATCTTTCCCCTTATTGATCGAGAGGACTCTAAATTCCGCCCTTCTGTATTGTTCCACAAATTCAGCATTTGTATGGCGTATGATGAATAGGGTGTTGTCTGTTGTTTTTTGGTACTCCATATCTGTGCATCTTCTGCATTTCTTGACTGAACATTTCATATACCTTTCTAGTATATATCTTCATTGCATGTTTCTCCACATCCCACAGTATCTTATTGACACGGACAGCCTACAGTAAATTTTTTTTTTTTGGAAAAATAACATTATTTGATCGTACGACTGTCATAACTTTTCTGAATTAAATTGTGTTAAAAATGTATGTGTCAATTTTACCTGCTTTGTTTCATGCTCAGCTCTTTCTTCTTCTGCATACCTCTGGTACAATAGCTTGTTTAGGTTCAAAACAAACCTGTTGATTGAGCTATTTCACGGCACGACAGTCTTTAGCATGTGGTTTGCACTTTCCGATCTCTGTGTGCTAGTCATTCTGGCACAGAATGTTCCCTTGTTGTAGCACTTTGCCCATCTCTCCCTCTTTTCATAGGCATTGACCATGTAATGGTGTGACTCTAGCTTATATTTTTTCAGCAAAGTCTTCCATGCATGTGTGAACTCATCAATAGTGTACATCTCCGTAATGACTCGGTGGAAGTCATCCTTGAATAATGTATTTTCCCTAAACACAGTACCCAATTCTGTTCTTGCATTCCTGAAAACATGCCAGCGACACCATAAGTGTGTAGTTGTTGGCATTACAATCTTCAATGCTACTTCCATAGCTCTGCACTGGTCTGCAAAAACATCATAGTTCAAATGTTACACTGCAGTTTCATATGTTAGTTTACAGTTTTGGCAATAATATCTAATAGTTCAAAGCGTGTCTAAACAAATCAGTACCTGTGAGTATAGTTTGAGGTGGCAGACCACCCATCAATGCTAAGAACTCCTTGAATACCCATGTGAAACTTTCTATTGTCTCGTTTCTCATTAGGACACCACCGAAAATAGTTGTCTGGAAATGGTTGTTGACACCAACAAAAAGGCCGAATGGCATCTTGTATAAATTAGTGCAGTATGTTGTGTCAAATGTGACCACATCCCAAAACAGCAATAGTTGCTCCTGCTTCTTCCAGTTGCCCACATGAGTGTGTTTATTTGGTCATTAGAATCTAGTTCCACACTGAACTGGAACCCTGGGTCCTCATGACGCATCTGCCTGAAGAGTTCTAAAGTCTTCTTTATGCCATCATCTACTTGCTCCCTAGCAATTTGTGCACAAATGGTTCTTAATGAACGTCTAGTGAATGGCACATTGTCCATACTACCATACATGCTTCCCATTATGCAGTGTACCCTGCTGAGTGAAACATTGTTGTCACGCAGATTCTTTATTATCTCCCTTGTATGAGCATCTATTGTCCCATGAGAATTCCACTCCCTCTTCTGTTCATCTGTTGCTGACAATTCATGGTTGTGTTCTTTTTATGAAAGATGATATAAACCAACCATGATCTTCAGTCTTGGTGTAGCTTAATCATTGCCTTGCAGTGGCATCTTTTTGTCAATGTTTTTACTCGCTTATCATAACCCTGTTAATTGGAATAGCAAACACCATTATGTTAGTTATGTTTTGTAACTTGCTACACACTACAAACAGGACTTAAAGCTAGATATATACAAAGTAGTTACCTGTTTTAGGCACACCAATTCCCTCACTGTTATGTACCCATCTTTATTGCCATCTTTGTTCCCCTGCACGGATTCCAAACCCCACTTCCCATGAGTACAAGTTGTAGAACTCAAGAGCTTCTCCTTCTGAATCAAATTCCAAACCAACACGTGGCTCAAAAATGTATCCATCCTTCTTTTTGTCAGCATATTCCCTCATTGCCCTTTCTACTGCTCCCATTCCAGTTGGCTTTCTTGATGGCTTTCGGTTTGGACCAATTTTCACTCTTCTCCTGAAACATGACAGAACTATGGTTATGCTTAAGTAATGTGTAAAATCTCTAACAAATAAAAATCATAATGACCTTTTCTTCCATGGCACTTTATGGTCGGCTTGTGTGTTTTCTGAAGATGCATTGTGCGTTTCCTCATTGGTCAGATTATCACTAAAAAGCTTGCCAGTGGAATAGAATCTATCCCAGTTTACATTGTCCAAGTCATTTGCATCATGTAAAAACCCTCCTTCCTGATCAGTTTCAATGACATCGGCAGCAGAACTGCCTCCTGCTCTATACTGTTCAAAATCTGTCTCGTCATTGTCTGCATCACTACCACCATTTGCATTAGTGTCTTCCATCATACTGCCTTCAGCATCGTAACCTGCATAACTGCTTTCATCACCTGAGCATTCATCAATGTTCAACTCTTCAGTGTTGATAGAATTGACTTCAAAAGCTGTCTGAGATGTCCCAACTCTAGACCTTTCAATCACGTAGCCAACATTTGTTTCATCATGACTGCTCTTATGAACACTTGGGAGGCCGTCAATTTGGTGTGTTACTTCATTGCCTACTAAACATAATGCACCAGTGGTGAAACCCAAAAGCAAGTCTTGGAGGCTTGTAAATTGGCCTGGACATTTCATAACAAATTAGCTTTGAATTGTGTTTCTTAACATTTCATAGTTATCTATGTAAACAATACATAAAAAATGGGCTGGACATTTCATAGTTATTTATGTAAACAATACACAAAAATAAAGCAATCAATATTTCCACCACTTTTCATACACCTATTTGTAAGGACAGGTATAATTACTTTACATTGTTACTGAAGCATACACAATCAGTGTGCAGCCACTACACAACAAGCAGCATATGTACCCAGCACTAAGAAGAAGAAGAATTGTACTATGGATCACTACTAGACAATCAGCTTAGGTAAAAGTACCCACAAAATAAGTGCCACTTTTAAACTTAGCTGTTCCTGGACAATATGATATTAAATCTTTTAGAGTTCTAAATAATGCACAAGTAATAACATGATCTTTACCATGTCCCAAATAGTTGCCTGCATCTTTGTTGGATGACGATCCAGCTCCAAATTCAACCCCAGTCTGGAGATACCACAGTATTCAATAACACGTCAGCAGATTTCAGTTATAATCGGTCAACATTTAATGAATCAATATGGAAAATGTAACTTACAGTAGGCATGGCTGAATGACAGTTCGTGTCCTGATCTTCAATCTGTATGTGTGCTACATTGATATGCTTCTCTGCACTAGTGTCCCATGGTGGATAGAGCCTAGAAACACCCAGCGGTAAATCTGCATAGCCTTCATCTCCATTGGCCTCCTCTGTAGGCGCAAAACGAATTCGGCCTTCCCCATTCCCCATCTATTGAAATCATTGTTTTCCCCAATCAAAAGTTTTGAGCCCCTAGAAATACTCCTATCAGTTTCAAAAAAAAAAAAAAAAAAAAAAATACTCCTATCAATATCAAACGAAAGATATCGGCATCCCCAAAATCGGCCCAGTCGTTCCCGGCGAAAGTACATTTAACATCAGGATAGGATTTCACCTCAATTGCCGAGTTGTCCGCTTCTGGTCGTCTTCTGAGCCCTGCAACCTGACGGCGCTACGGTCCATCCCGTCTGCTTTTGTGCCTTCTCCGCCGAGGATTTCCCTCGCATCTTCAGCCGGCGAGCGAGTCCGATGGGCGCAGATATAGAAGAGAGGAATGAGAGCTTGGGCAACAAGTGGTGGAGCGTTTGAAGGCAGAGCCCGCGGTGGGTAGTGTTCCATCCTCCAGGAACATCGAACTTTTCTCTGTCTGTTGTCCGAAAATGTTCTTCGGATCCACGGCCTCCACAAACTATTATACCGCTTCTACCCTTCCGTACTGTTCTAGTCCATTCGGTCAAATAGAGCTCAGTGCCGCACGAATCTCCAAGACGGGTACATTTGGAGGGTCACGATAACCCCTGCCGCACGCATA
>JADLZK010006808.1:0-11007 GCA_015847255.1 Hyparrhenia diplandra
TTACAAGATACCTTAGCGACGTACCGGGGACAATAAGAGAATGTTTGGTTTGGGGCCATGCCGTTTCCGGCCAGATTGGCCGAATGACAGCGTGTGCGTCGGCCGAGTTGAAGTTTTCCGAGATGGCGTGCGGGTCTGCAGACTTCGTCGGCCGATTTAGAAACGAGCATTTCTGCAAAGCAGGTGGAGGGAAGGAGCCGGGTCGGGGAGGGCGGCCGGGTGACCCGGGCTGCCGGGCAGTGAGCGGGCGCCGGGAGAGGGGCGTATCAGCGGTTGGAGAGGAGAGCTTGAGGGCTGAAAGATATTTTTTATTTGCTTTGCTTATCCCCTAGAGATTACATGTCTCTTGCTTATATAGCCCGACTAGTGGTACTTGTAATCTAAGCAATCTCTATAAGGTTTTCCTTATACATTTGGAATACCTTTTACAAGCAATTCCTATCTTATTCTTTTCCTAATAAGGGTCTTCCTTATAGATGAGATATCCCCTTGCACACCAAAAATTACCTAAGATAATCCTAACTGAATATGAAGCAAACCCGAATCGTGCGGAAGGGAAGGCGGCGCGCAAGGCGCCGACCCCTTAGCCCAGCGCGGCGCCCCGCCAGCCTCTCGGGCGGCGGCGCCGTCGGGGCCCATGCAGCCACTCTCGGGGTGGCCCAATTCTGGTTCATGAAAATCCTCCCCACTGCTTGACGAGGCGGCGCGTCACGCGTGCCGCCGACCCACTGCGCAGGGGCGGAAGGCGGGCAGCCCGATCGGGAGGGTGACCACTCCAGGGCGAAGTAGAAGCGGAAGGGGGCCGCACTTGTCGTTGATAGTCAGTTGCGGTTTAATCGGAAAAATTAGTTGTGAGGCGAGAGGCGAGGGTCGAGGTGGAGGTCGCCGAAGTAGATGCTGAACTTGAAGCTCGATGCGGGGCGCACGAAGGGCCGGGCCGCCCATGCGCGATGCATGACGAGGGCACCGGGGGTCCCCCGGCGACTCAATCATCTAGCGAGTCAAATGGAGGAGGCGATGTAGATGTGGTCGTCGGCACCATCACCGCAGCATTTGGCTGCTCGTGAAGCGTTACGGATCGGCGTGGGCGGCGAGGGAGGTGAAGTCGTCGGAGGCGTGAGGGGAGGTCAGCTGGGCGTGGCTCGGGGGCGGCCCAAATGGGGTCTCCTGGGTCCATCTGCGCCGACCGGGGCCGACGTTCCCCTAACGAGGAAGAAGACGTCGCCGTTGTTGTCGAAGAGGAGGGATGGTGGCACCCTCGATCTGGGTTCGGGGGGCGTGGTGAAGAAGGAGGACGCTTGCAGGAACGCCGCGATCCTCCCGGGGACGATTGAAGGGGAGGTGGAAGCCTTTGCTACGCCATGACGGGGACGTTCTCCCAAAGATGAAGTCTGGGAGGCTTCGAAGCAGCGGGGATGTAGTAGCGGTGGAAGTACCTCACGATGCCATCTTGGAGCTCCACTGGGCGTCAGACCCTTATTTCGATGGCGTTGGGAATGATCCCGAGCTCCTTGTTCGTCGCCGTGGCGGTGCAACTCGTGATCATCGTTCGACGTCGGGCCGTCGATGTCGATTATAGCAACAAATAGACGCAGCTTGGCTCCGGTATCTGGTCAAACGGGCGACCATGATGTCGTCGGTGGGTCGATGTTACCCGATGTAGCGTGGTGGCCGGCATTGCCGGCGCCATTCTACGCCGCGTTCGGCGTCGTCTGCTCGTCGTCGTTATCTTGCGGGCCCGGTCGATGGCCTCTCCATCGAATGGGGCTCGAACCACTCAGAGTGTCGCGCAGCCGAGGTGCAAGCCTTCGGCCTGAACAGGCCGACGCAGTGGCGTCCCCTCAAAATCCATGCGTGAAGCATAGACTTCGAAGGCGTCGTGTAGTCGTCCGGCTTTGCCCCACCCCCGGGCGGCGGCGTATGCTAGCCATGGCGTCGAGGTGTCGGGGGCGGACCGGTGATGTCGCGAGGCACTGTGAACTCGTCCCACTCGAGCGGGGGACTTCTTCTTGGACAGTCGATGTATGTAACAATGTAACCTCCTAAATTACGGGGCCCACATGCACTTATCATTGTCATTAAGACCTCTGATCATTATGCACGAGTTCCCAATAATCTAGAAAGTGCTATTAATCTTCCGAACAGGATCTCATTAACAAGTCACTCCAGTATTACAACACTTTATTCAAAATACATCGAGTAAACGGCGGAAGGATTACATAACCATAATTGTACAAACCATTTGTTCAGATAATCGCCAACTTTAAATAGTATTATTACATGCCCGAGATTATTGGAGTAACTTTATACATATAACACACCAACAACCCTGCCTAAGGGTTCACCTCTACTACGCCCTCTTCCCTCCTCGGGTACACCGGTCATACAGCAGGACCAAAACAAGCCACGCTCATGACACGCTCAAGCCCAACAAGGGTCAAAGAACCCGAGTACGGAGTACTCAACAAGACTTACCCGACCAAGAAAAATAGGAGAAGACTTCGAGGAATCTTTTTGGTCTTAGGAGTCAAAGGTAAGGCTTTAGCAAGAATCAAAGACTCTTTTGCGAGAAAAAGCTTACTATAAGTGAATCCTTACTTTCAATATTTTAATTGATTATGTAACAGAACCTCCCTAAATTACGGGGCCCACATGCACTTATCATTGTCATTACGACCTCGATCGTTATATGCGAGTTCTAATAATGTAGAAAGTGCTATTAATCTTCCGAGCAGGATCTCATTAACAAGTCACTCAAAGATTACAACACTTTATTCAAAATATCTCGAGTAAACGGGCGGAAGGATTACATAACCATAATTTTACAAACCATTTGTTCAAATATGCAAACTTAAATATCATTATTACAAACTTGATATTATTGGAGTAACATTATACAAATAAACATTGACAACCCCGCCTCGAGGGTTGAACTCTACTCGCCCCTCCCTCTTCCCGGTACAGTCATGCAACAGGGACCAAAACAAGCCTTTGCTCATGACCCGGCTCCCGCAACAAGGGTCAAAGAACCCCGAAGTACGGGGGGTACTCAACAAGACTTACCCGACCAAGAAAGAGGAGAAGACTCGAGGAATCTTTGGTCTTAGGAGTCAAGGTAAGGCTTTAGCAAGAATCAAAGACTCTTTTGCGGAAAAAGCTTACTAAAAAGTGTATCCTTACTTTCAATATTTTTTAATTCGATTAATAACTCATATACTCTAGGTTATCCTATTCTAGAGCAAACATATCTTTCTTATGCCAACTTTCTTTCCTCAAAAACATATTCCATCATTTCCCTACGATGAATGGACGGAAGAACGGGTCTCCATATCCCGGAAGCAACGGCGATTCATGAACCGATTATACCACCGGGGATCCCTAACCACACGACATATGTAGCACTTAAGCTTGCATATATCAACCTTCTTTGATTTGTCCAAAAGCGGGGCGAGGCTGCGCCACCGGAGCACAAGACTCCACCTCCCTACCCCCGTCCTAATGACAGTTTGACCAAGAGGGTGGGTACACGCTACTCCCCGCCATCTCTCCACTCCCGGTGCGTGGTTGCCATTCCGATTTGGCTCCGCAGATCCGCTTTAGGAGTATGTGGCTAGTTAGGGTCGCCCGACCTGGGGTGAGCGCCCGATCGACGTGCCATTGACCAAAAGGTCTCAAAGCATTATGCGTTCAACACGCCCCCGATTTCACCAAGGCCAAACAACTATTGTAATTCCCAACGAGAGATATGTCGACTATCAACATAAAAGGACTAGCCCGCGGTCGGGATAGAAGAAGTTAAGACACGGCACATGCTAGAATTGGATAATCAAGTAGTAGTCCGAGGCTTTTAAATAGAGTTGACAAGGCAAGGTGCAAGCTCCCAAAGATTAGGAACTTATGAAGCAAAGATTATCAAATGAAAGTCCATTAACCAAAAAACCTGGTATGGGATCGAAATTTAGGACAAACAACTATAAAGAAGAATAGTTGTCCGAATGAAAAGGAGGAAATCTCAACATTATATAAATAATATAATGATATGATGCATGCTCCGCCCTATAACGTCTTCACAATGTTAGGCGTACTGCCTTCATCATGTTAGATGTTAGTAGGTTATAGGGCTTTACTTTTATATACTATCTTCAACGCACCAATGTGATGTTGAAAAGCACTTAGCGTAACATTGTCGGTGAAGTTAACTCTCTAGTTGTTCTTCAAAAAAAAAAGATGACATGAAAACTTCTTGAAATCTTTTTACTTGACTCCTCGGAAAAAAAAAATCTTCATGAAAGCTTCCAGCAAGCATAAAGAAAAGAAAGAAGATCATTTTAAATTGTTACTTTCAAAAACTTTTTAGATTACAAAAATCATTTTGAAGTTTTCAAAAGTAATATTGTGAAGCTGGTCCTAAGTATGAGCTCGATACCATTGCATATGAGAACCTCTAATTAATGGGCCCACACACTTTTTGTCATTGTCCCAAAGACCTCGGCAATGATGCGGATGCACCCAATAACTTAAAGCTTTGTCGGGGTGTCAAAACCCCAAAATTACACCACTCATACCGGGGATCAACAAAGGAGTAGCTACAACATTACAACATTTGTTATAAAAATATAGATCGAGTGCGGAAGAATAATAACATAAAATTTTACAAAATATGAGTAAGTTACATTTAGGAGTAAACTTAACTCAATTAATTAATTAGTGAGTAGATTAGAAGACAACCGGATCATGTCGTGCCTTGGAAGGCATAACCTTAGTTAACGGCCACGAGTCAACACACAGCAACGGTCGAAGAACCACAGCACGAGGTGCACTCAACAAGACTTACCCGACCAAGAAAGGGAGAGAAGACTAGGGAATCTTGGTCTTAGGAGTCAAAGGTAAGGTTTTAGCAAGAATCAAAGACTCTTTTGCGAGAAAAGCTTACTATAAGTGAATCCTTACTTTCAATATTTTTTAATTCAACAGTAACTCATATACTCTAGATTTATCCTATTCTAGAGTAAACATATTCTCTTATTCAACTCTCTTTTCTCAAAAACATATTCCATCATTTACTCGATGAATGGCGGAAGAGCGGGTCTCCATAACGTGAAACAACGGCGATTCATGAACCGATTAATACCGGTACAGGGGATCCTAACCCACGACATATGTAGCACTTAAGCTTCATATATCAACCCTCACTCAGTTAGATCAAAGCGGAATTTGGGTCCATCGCCACCAGGAGCCACGATTACTCCACCTCCTACCGTTCTAATGACGGTTTGACCCCGTTAGGATGGGTACATGCTACTCCGCCATCTCTCCACTCCCGGTAATGCTCGAGGTCAAGTATGACTCGGGTGATCTCGTTAAGGAATCTAACTTTTCCCTACAACAGGCAAGCCCGGTTACATTAAACCCTTCCTTGATGTTTTAAAAGCTTTATATAACTTATGTCTATGCTATGTTGCATTAAGTAATTAGGAGATGGCGGGAGTAGCATGTACCCATCCCTCTTTGGTCAAACCATCATTGGGGGACGGGTAGAGAGGTGGAGTAATCGCGGCTCGGTGGCGATGGACCCAAATCCGTTTTGGACCTAACCGAGTGAGGGTTGATATATGCAAGCTTAAGTGCATATATCGTTGTGGTTAGGGATCCCCAAAATGGTATTAATCGTTCATGAATCGCCGTTGCTTCACGGTTATGGAGACCCGTTCTTCTGCCCATTCATCGTAGTAAATGATGGAATATGTTTTTGAGAAAAGAGAGTTGGAATAAGAGAATATGTTTACTCTAGAATAGGATAACCTAGAGTATATGAGTTACTAAGTTGAATTAAAAATATTGAAAGTAAGGATTCACTTATAGTAAGCTTTTCTCACGAAAAAGAGTCTTTGATTCTTGCTAAAACCTTACCTTGACTCCTAAGACCAAAGATTCCCGAGTCTTCTCCCCTTTCTTGGTCGGGTAAGTCTTGTTGAGTACCCCGTGCACTCAGGTTCTTTGACCCTTGTCTGCGTGTGTTGACTCGTCTTGTTAACAAGGTTATGTCGGTGGGCACGACATGATCCGGGTTGTCTTCTAATCTACTCGGCTTCCGAAATTAATTGAGTTAAGTTTACTCAAATGTAACTTACTCATATTTTGTAAAATTTATGTTATTATTCTTCCGCGACTCGATCTATATTTTTGTAACAAATGTTGTAATGTTGTAGCTACTCCTTTGTTGATCCCGTATGAGTGGTGTAATCGGGGTTTTCGATGACACCGACGGGCTTCTTAAGTTATTGGGTGCACCGATTCTTGCCGAGGTCTTTGGGACAATGACAAAAAGTGTGTGGGCCCATTAATTAGGAGGGTTACATTGCATTAGTAGCTCATATACTCTAGGTTATCCTATTCTAGAGCAAACATAATTTCAACTCTCTTTCCTCAAAAAACATATTCCATCATTTACTACGATGAAGTTCGGGAATCGGCTCCTTCTCCCGAGAAGCAACGGCGATTCATGAATCGATTATAATCCCAGTTGGGGATCCCTAACCACACGACATATGTAGCACTTAAGCTTGCATATATCAACCTTCTTTCAGATTTGTTCAAAACGGGGAACGAGGTGCGCCCACGAGAGCACAGTGCTCCACCTCCCTACCCCGGCCCTAATGACGGTTTGACCAAGAGGGTGGTACACGCTTACTCCCGCCATCTCTCCACTCCCGGTGCGTGGTTGCCATTCCCGGGACATTTGGCTCCACCAGAGATCCGCTTACCGAGTATGTGGCTAGTTAGGGTCGGCCGACCTGGGGTGACCGCAACCGACGTGCCATTGACCAAAAAGGTCTCGGGCGCAATATGCGTTCAAAGCGTCCCCGATTTCACTCGGGCCAAACAACGGACGGTCCTTAAATGACTAACACGGGACAAGCACGGCTTAGGAATCCCGCCGCTTTCAACCTACGCCCGTCGATCTCAAATTCATCACTACAACTCTTTCTTTTCCGAAAACGGTACCATCTCCTCAAACAAAACATTTTGATGAAAAAGCTTAACTAATTAAGCGAGGGGCTAAGCATCACTAAGCATTTTTGAAATGAAACAAGGTTATCAAGGATGGTATTGAAATAAACAAGGATGGGAATGCAGCAATTAGGTTATCACTCAACTCCTAATTACTTAATGCAACATAGCATAGACATAAGTGATATAAAACTTTTAAAACATCAAGGAAGGGTTTAATGTAACCAGGGGCTTGCCTTCGTTGTGAGGAATAAACTATTTCTTCGAAAACCTAGAGAAATCGAACCCGCTTTAACCGGATAAAGAACCTCCTCGAGACTGGCTCGATTTGACACTCTCGATCTCTCTTCACTCACTACCTAAATAATGTATGTTTCAACATGATGCCATGAATTTAAATATGATGCTTACTGGTGCATGAAATGATAAACATAGGAACATAACTTTACTTCACGATAAAGTTGCAACCCAACAAAACCAACTTGTTGAACTACTCTACAAGATATCATCACCATTGCCTAAGGAGTTCTCAAGGACTATTTGATTGTCGTATGATCCAAGATTCACAAAACAATCCAAAAAGTCACACAAAAACCTAAATTATTTGACACTAAACAATTTATAAACCACATGAAATAATAGAGCTTAAGATAGAAAATAATTTAAACATTTCGAAACGACTCCAAACTTTTTTATACAAGAAGGACACATCATAAAAACAGTACCAAATAAATTTTCATGATTTTTGAATAAATATTTTATTTTCTAAAAATCATAGAAGATGCATTTTTCAATTAAAGATTGTATTTTTAAATCATGCAAGAACTACTCAAAATCAAAAGTTTCAAAATTTTCATGGGTAGATATACTCCTAGGAAGGTTCTACAAAAATTTTCAGAATTTTTGAAGCTATGCATAAATTTATATGAAATTCACAAAATGGGCACTATTCATCATAAAGGAAATTGAATAAAACATATTTAAAACAAAACCCGCCTCGGACTTAATTCAGCCCAACACCACACACGGCCGTCTTTATGCGGCCCGGACTGCCTTCTGACAAGAGCGGAGGGGCGCCAATAGCGCCAGCGCTGCTTCACGGCGGCAAGCGGAGTTAGTGGCCAGCGTGCTCGCCGGGCCGACGAGGTTTCTAAGGACGCGGCTTGGCTCTACGGCCGGTCTGACGCCCGGCGCATCGATCCTAGGCTACTAACGCGGTGGCAGATGGATGCGGTGCACGGTCGTCGGCGGACATGGCGGCCGGCGGCGCGGCGGACGGCGACAACGACCAACGAGGGCTTTTGCGTCCGGCGGGACACCGCGACTCCGGCACCATCGAGGCGGAGCAGAGCCTCGCTAATCGAACCTAAACGATCCACGGGCCAGCGGCTAGCGCGCCCAGCGGCGTGATGGACCGGGCGGACCTCGTCGGCGACAGCGTCCGAGCGACCACGGTGTGAAAAAGGAAACGACGACACGGGTCATGTGGTAAAGACTCACCACGACTTTGGTGTCGCGATGGTTGCGGCGTGGGACGAGCGGAGGTGAGTCGGCGACGATGGCGTGATGGCGGCGGCTCTATGGCAAGACCGCCCGGTGAGTTGGGATGGCAACGGGAACGGACAAGCCGATCATGAGCACAACGTCAAAGGTGATGCAAAAGCATTAGGCGGTTTTCCTCGGTGCTCACCGGTCCCTACCGGCGATGGCGGTGGGTGCGGCGGTGCTCGGCCGGCCGTGGTGGAGAAGGCGGCGCGGCGGCGACTCAGGCTCTTAAACGAACGCTGGCTAGCTCAAACTAACGCACAACAAAGTTTGCGATCGAGATGGCAAGGTTAATTGGGTGAATTGGAGCTCGACGACGGCGGCAAAGGAAAGAGGGCGGAGGCGGTTTCCGGCGCGGTGGCGAAGAAAGAAAAACGACGACGGGCGTCGTTTAGCGTTTTATAGGGCATAGGAGGGCTAGACAGGTGGGCGGCGGCGCCGTCGCGAAGGTGGCCGGTAGTCGATGACGCCGTGAGAACGATCGAATCGTCGGGGGCGCCACGGCGGCGGCGGCGGCAAAGTGAACGGCATGGGCGCCATGCCCGCATCAGAAGCACCCAAAACCCTAACTTTCTGAATTTGATCAAATTCTCCCCAAATTTGAACTGAACTCGAAAAACTCAAGAAGCAACTTTGCTTAAAATTTCAAGATCTACAATTTTCACAATTGGAAGATTTTCAAATTCGGCCTCTAAATATGATTTTTGAAATGGGGTCAAAATGGGAGAATTTTGAATTCAAAATTACTTTAAAATTTATTTAAAAACTTCAAAAACTTTGTACATATCTTTTGTACATCAAAACAAGATCTACAACTTGGCTTTTGAAAGTTTTGGCAAATTTTGCTTAAATTTTGAATTATGGAAAAGGGGTAAAAGAGGGGATAGGAATTTGGGTTTTGAAGCTCAATTCAAACTTGAATTTGATTCAAATTTCAGATTCCCCAACCTATACTATCAAACCATCATACAATAACACACTTAGGATCAAAAACATAAATTTAAAATTTAATCACTCTAAAATTCTTAAGCACAAACAATTCTCTAAAATATAAACTTATTTTAATTTGATGCATTTCAAATTTTCTAATCATGCATGCTTTGCAATGATCATGATGACATGGCAAAATTTTTAGTTCATTAACACCAGAGGTGTTACAATGTACCGAGGCTAGCAAGCAAGACCGGTGAGGTGGAAGGCACGTAACTCATGTAGTAGTCGGGTCGATGTCCAAGTTGAGCTCGAAGAAGAGCTTCGAATTTTGCGAATCCAGAGGTCGGGTCGGTCTTGCCGTCGAACTCCTGGACTTGTAGGCGTGGACGTAGCGGGGAGGGGTGCAATGCCGTGGTGGCAAAGACGGCAGCCGGGCGCCCGGTGGTGGCGCCGGATGGGGGAGAGAGGGCGCCGCGGTGGCAGGGGAAGGGTCGGGCGCCGCTGGGTGACGCTTATCTCTGCTCGGAGAGTCCTCGCGCTGGCGCAGTGCTCGGAGGAGAAGAGAGGGCAGCCGGTGCTCGCGATGTCGCTCGAGGATGACGCCGATGACAGACGGTGTGTCACGCATAACGCCATCCGCCTCCCTCAAGCCGGAGGATAGCAGTGGGTCGGAGCCGACGCCGAGGTCCGAGGCGGGGAGGGGCGGCGGCGTGGCCGTGCCTCGGGCCGCGCTCGTGCCGGCGGGCGGCTGCCGCCGGGCCGCTCCTCCGAGTGTGGTCGCCGTGACGCGTCTTTGGGATCCTCGAGGCGGTGTAAGGCGTGCTCCATACGAGAAGGAGGCGGTCCTCCGGTGTCAAGCGCTTTGGCGATCCGGGGCGCGGTGGCGGTCGGGCGCCTTCGGCGCCGCGTTGAACTCCTCTATCGCGGGAAGCCATGGGTGAAGTGGAATCGTGCGGTCTCCGGATACGGATACCAGTTCGGCTGGGTGGGCGGAATTGACACGTGTCCGTCGCCGCTGAAGCTTCCGAGATGGCGACGGGGCTGCCGGCGGCGCCGGCCGGCGGCAGCAAAGACGAGCAACGAGGTGGAGGGGAGGAGCCGGGCTGGGGAGGGGCGGCTAGGCGGCGGGGCAGCCAGCAGGGCCGGGCGGCGCGCGGGGCGCTTGGAAGCGGCGGCGGCGCAGGGCGGGCGGTGCGCGGGGGGCGCGGGAGAGGGGCGGCAGGTTGGGCGGAGAGCTTGAGGTAGAAAGATATTTTTATTTGCTTGCTTATCCCTTTTAGAGATTACATGCCTCTTGCTTATATATAGTCCGACTAGTGGGACTTGTAATCTAAAGCAATCTCTATAATGTTTCCTTATACGACTGAATACCTTTTACAAGCAATTCCTATTTTATTCTTTTTCTAATAAAAGGGTCTCTCTTATAGATGAGATATCCCCTTGCACACCAAAATTGGCCTAAGATAATCCTAACTTGAATATGAAGCAAACCCGAATCGTAATGGAAGAGGGAAGGCG
>JADLZK010006812.1:0-27825 GCA_015847255.1 Hyparrhenia diplandra
GGCCACCAAAGGTGCAAGTCCATCTTGGTGATGATGATGATAGTGATAGTGATAGTAGTGATGAGGGAAAAACACTCACTAGGGAGGAATTGCAAAACATGCTTGATGATTGCATTGTTATGTTCAAGCAAAGTAGAAAAGGAATGCAAGGGCTTGCGTAAGGAAACAAAGAGCCTTAAGCAAGAACTTGGTGAGGCTCGGGCATCTTATGAGAGTCTAGAGGTAGACCATAAACTTGAAATCATTCTAAGTTAGAAAGCTCATTCCTCTCTACTTGATGAGCAAATTTGCAAATTGTTGAAAATGTTGATACATCCAATGCAAGCATCATGTGTGACCTCTAGTTGATGAATCAACTTTTAAGTGAAGAGACCTCCACTAGCATTATCACTAGCACATCCATCACTAGTAGAGGATAATGAAAACCCTATGCTTATTCATGAGAATGCTTGTTGTTTAAAGAGGAAATTAAAGGCTCAATCCTCCTTGGCTAAGGCCTATGGTGGTGAGGACCGCTTGTATGTGCTTAAGGTAGCCAAAGGGCATCCTTGCCTGCAAGGAGAACTTAGGCTATATCCCCAAGAAAGGCAAGGCACTATGTGACTCACAAGACTCGTTTTGTGAAAAACAATGGTAGCTATTACCAAAACTTGCAAACAAGTTGGTCATGTAGAGCAAAAGTGCACGAACAAGAGGACCCGATGTTACTTCTATCAGAAAGCTTGATCATTCTTATATGCTTGTGAAGAAGAACAATGGTGTTCTGTGTTAGATACATTGGTACACCATGGATGGCTCAAAGAAGAAAGCCATTTGGGTACCAAAGGCCTTGCAGACTAACCTTGAAGGACCCAAGCAACATTGGGTACCTCCAAGAAGAATTGATCTTTGCTTGTAGGTCGAATTATCGTGGGAGGAGAGCATTGGATAATGTGGATAGTGGGTGCACTCAACACATGACCAGGGGATTCTAATATGTTCAAGTCTATTAGCATCAAGGGCATTGATGAATATGAATCAATCACATTTGGTAATGACAAGAAAGGCAATGTGTTGGGGACTAGAGCAAGATTGCTATCACTCAAGAGAAAGAGCTTATCAAAGTGTTGCTAGTTGATCATCTTGATTACAATCTATTGTCGGTCTCTCAACTTTGTGACCATGGCTACAAATGCATATTCAAGCAAGAAGTTGAAGTGGTTAGTGAATTGCAAACATGATCTTCAAGGGATTTAGATATGGTGATCTCTACCTTGTTGATTTCAACTCAAAAGAAGCCAAGTTGACAACATGTCTACTCTCAAAGGCTAGCAAAGGGTGGTTGTGGCATAGAAGGCTTGGTCATGTTGGAATGAAGCAATTGAACAAGTTGATGAAGCATGACTTGGTTAGAGGCTTGATGATGTGAAGTTTGAGAAGGACAAACCTTGTGGGCATCAAGCTTCCGGCAAACAACATGGCAATGCACATCCAACCAAGAGCACAATGAGTACAAGCAAGGCATTTGAGTTGCTACACATGGACTTGTTTGGGCCAACATCATACTTCAGCATTGGAGGCAACAAGTATGGTTTTGTCATAGTTGATGACTACACAAGATATACTTGGGTGTTCTTTTGCATGACAAGAATGATGTGTTTGAGCTATTCAAGACCTTTGTCAAGAGAGTGCAAAATGAATTTGAGACATCCATCAAGAAGATTAGGAGTGACAATGGAAGTGAATTCAAGAACACAAGAATCGAAGAGTTGTGTGATGAGCTTGGAATTGGACATCAATTCTCACCAACCTACACTCCACAATCAAATGGTGTAGTTGAGAGGAAGAATAGAACCTTGATTGAAATGGCAAGATCAATGCTTAGTGAATACAATGTTAGCCATTCCTTTTGGGCCGAAGCAATCAACACGAAGTTTGCTATTGTAGCAACCGACTCTATTGCCATGGGATGCTTGGCAAGACACCTTATGAGTTGCTAAATGGAAGGAAGCCCAACATTGGTTACTTTAGAGTCTTTGGATGCAAATGCTACATTCTCAAAAAAGGCACTAGATTGGGCAAGTTTGATAAGAAATGTGATGAAGGATTCCTTGTTGGATATTCAACTACAAGCAAAAGCATATAGAGTTTGGAACTTGGGTAGTGGCAAACTTGAGGAAGTTCATGATGTTGAATTTGATGAAACCCAAGGCTCTCAAAAAATGAAGTTGAAAATCATGATGATGTGAGTGGTTCCAACTTGGAGAATGCAATGAGGAACATGGATATTGGTGACATTCGTCCAAGACAAGTGGAAGATGATGATGACACCCCAATGCCTACCACTACCATTGAAATCAATGCAAATGAAGCTAGCACTAGTGGTACTCAAGATGAAGAACAAGAGCATCAAGCTCAGTCCATCTCCTCATCCTAGTCATCAAGTGCAAGTGATGCAAACCATCCAACATTGCAAGGGATCACCCAATTGATCAAATTGTTGGTGATATCAATAGTGGAGTGGTTACTAGAAGAAGACTAGCATCTTTTTGTGCTCACCATGCCTTTGTAGCACAAGAAGAAGAAGGGAGAACATTGAAAATGCACTCAAGAAGGAAGATTGGATCAATGCCATGCATGAAGAGTTGAACAACTTCAAGAGGAATGATGTATGGGAATTGGTGGAAAGGCCAAAGGACTATAATGTGATTGGAACTAAGTGGATCTTCAAGAACAAGCAAGATCAAGATGGAATTGTTGTGAGAAACAAGGCAAGGCTAGTAGCTCAAGGGTACACACAAGTAGAAGGTCTTGACTTTGGAGAGACCTATGCACCGGTTGCTAGACTTGAAGCAATTAGAATCTTGCTTGCTTATGCATGTGCTCATGACATCAAGCTCTATCAAATGGATGTGAAAAGTGCATTCTTGAATGGCTTCATCAATGAGTTGGTGTATGTGGAGCAACCACATAGGGTTTTGAAGATGACAAGTATCCCAACCATGTCTACAAGTTGAAGAAAAGCATTGTATGGCTTGAAGCAAGCACCGAGAGCATGGTATGAGAGGTTGAGAGACTTTCTCCTCTCTAAAAGGGTTCAAGATGGGCAATGTGGACACCACTCTCTTCACCAAGAAGATTGGCAAAGACTTGTTTGTGTTGCAAATATATGTTGATGACATTATCTTTGGGTCAACCAACCAAGAGTTTTGTGAAGAGTTTGCAAAAAATGATGGCCAATGAGTTTGAGATGTCAATGCTTGGAGAGCTCACATTCTTTCTTGGACTCCAAATCAAGCAATTGAAGAATGGCACATTCATTAGTCAAGGCAAGTACATCAAAGACATGATCAAGAAGTTTGATCTTCAAGATGCCAAGTCAATGTCCACACCAATGGGAACAAATGGAAGCTTAGACCCCGACCCTAGTGGCAAGATGGTTGAACAAAAAGAAGTATCGGTCCATGATTGGAAGCTTGCTCTATGCAACCATCATCAAGACAGGACATTGCATTTAGTGTGGGCATGTGTGCTAGATATCAATCCGATCCAAGAGAAAGTCACCTCAAAGCAACAAAGAGAATTGTGAGGTACTTGAAGGGCACACAAGATGTTGGACTATGGTATCCAAAGGGATCCAAGTTTGATTTGATTGGATATTCGGATTCGACTATGGAGGTGCAAGATAAATAGAATGAGCACAAGTGGCACATGTCAATTCCTTGGAAGGTCACTAGTTTCCTGGTCTTCAAAAAAAGAAGCAAAATAGTGTTGCTCTCTCAACCGCCGAATAGAATACATTAGTGCGGGAAGTTGTTGCACTCAATTGCTTTGGATGAGGTCAACATTGAAGGATTTTGGATTCCAATTTGACAAAGTCCCATTGTATTGTGACAATGAAAGTGCAAGGAAGATGACCCAAAATCGGTTCAACATCCAAGAACAAAGCACATTGATATAAGACACCACTTCATAAGAGATCATCAACAAAAGGGTGACATTTGTATCATGGGCATTGGCACCAGAAGATCAACTAGCCGACATATTCACCAAGCCACTTGATGAGAAGAGGTTTTGCATGCTAAAGGGAGAATTGAACATTATTGACTTCTCCAACTTGAGTTGATGCACCCCACTTATATGACATGCCTCTCCTTCGACAAACCCCAAGGTAAAAGTTAGTTGTCATGGCATTCATATTTCTAAGGACTTGTTAGTGCATCTAGCCATCATGCATGCTTACTAGGCTCATTCATGGAAAATCAAATGTTTTCAATGTATGTGTGGCACCACTATTGCTTTGATTGGTTCTATGAACTAGTGGTGGCATATGACATGTTTATGCGCTTGCAATCTTATTGTCAACTCTAGAAAATACGCTATTGATGTGTATTCTAACATGGTGCAAGATAACCCTTATGTATATGAGGTGTGAAAAAGCTTGTCCTTGGTTCAAACTTGAATACATGGAAAGGCAAGTGATCTAGATGAGACCATATGTGATACTTTGATTGACTTGATTTCTCTCATTTATACCTTTTTTGGTGATTGTTGACAAAGGGGGAGAAATAAGTCACAAAGATGTTGGAAAGGATCACACAAATAGGGGGAGCAAGCTCATAGACTATTTGTGCATTTGTATGTGCATGATCATAATGAGATGTTGCATTGGCAATCTAAATTCAATATACATGATTGCTTGGTGTATGCTAGTTTTTGCAAAATTGATTGGTGATTGACCAACTAGCATGCATAGGATTTATCTAGACAAAGCTCACATTTTAGCCTATAATGTTGATCTCATGGGGTATGTTGAGTTTTTGATGAATGTCTAGATACATGATGCTAAGGACTCCGATGGTTTCACGCTCAAAGGTCCAATTTCTAGAACCTTAGCATCTCTTTTTGGTATGAGTATCTCTCCCCAAAGTTTCTATCCAACATATGTGCCAAAATTGATCAAACACATGGAAGCACATATGTAGGGGGAGCTACTACTACCAAAACCGAACCTTGAAATGTTTGTCTAATCTTTAATTCATGATCAAATTCCTAAGGGCAAGCAATTCAAGTTCAATTGAATTTTATTTCAAATCTTTGTGAGTTGGTTGTCATCAATTACCAAAAGGGGGGAGATTGAAGGCCGCCGGTTGTGCGGTGGTGACGATGACGAGGTGATAAGCCCGGTTGCGGTGGAAGGCCGTCTTTGGGAGGAGGTGGTGAGGACTCCTCCGATCGGGGAGAGGAGACCGGATTAGCCTCGGAAGTTGAGGAAGAAGAAGGCTCGTGGCGGGGAGGAGGCGGCGATGTCCCCCCGGTTGGAGTGCGCAAATTTCTGTCCCCTGCCCGCCGGCACACCAGGTTTGTTTCGTGTTGTGCATGTTGCTTCTATCCATTCTTCGGTGAATGATTTCCTTGCCTTGCCATCTGTTCCATAGGTCCCTCTACGACAGGGGGGCGCGGGCGTTTTGTGGCTCGGTGGGTGATCAACTTGCCCAGGACTCCACCGAGGAAGCGGTCCAGGACCCTGCAAAGGAGCCGGTCCGGGATCCTGCGAAGGAGCCATTCCGGGACCTCGTGGATGCACCACCAGGACCTAGTTGAGAAGCCGTCTGAGGTGCAGGAGGTTCGGCGAGTCCCCCCGTCCGTCAACGGTAGTGGAGGGGGGCGCGGGCCGGCCTTGAGTCGATGATCATGGGTTCGCCACTCGCATGCATCAGATTACTCGTGATGTCTCGCAGCCCCGGGGCCGAGGGGTTTTTGAGGTCGAGCCACGTCGGCCCAGGCCCACGGCCGCCTCCCGTCGGAGGAGGTGATAGAGGAGATCCTCCGCCACACCTCGAGGTGACGAGAAGGTTGAGCCGGGCGATGAGGACGGTTCGTCATGTTGTCGGAGATGATCGACACACCTTTGAGGCGGCTCGGCCATCGATGACGAGAACCGCGGAAGTTCAAGTGCCGTCGTGCGAAGGCCGAGGCCTGCGGCCCGTACGCTTTCGCCGAGGCTTTGCTTGCTCGCTCCTTTATTTTTTTGTTCTTGTTGGTTGAGTTCACCTTTATGTCCGTGAAATAGTGCGGACATCATAGGCTCGTTGCCCACATGCTAGAGAATTTCTCTGGTCATGTGAGAAGATGGAGAAACTGCGGGGGAGACCGCCCGCCGAGAGAAAATTATTGGCGACCTCGATGAACGCCTCGCGGATGAGCGCGCCAAGAGCAGCTGTGCGTTTGCTTTTTGAGCGACGCGTGCGCCTAAACTCCCCTCCCGCTGCCAAGACGGCCATAGAGGCGATATCGCCGGGCGGCGGGCGCATGTTGAGGCATCCAAGGCTCACGAGGCGGGCGAGAAGGCTTCTCGGGAGAAGGACCGGTGAGCTCTAGCTTGATTCATTGATGTCTTCCTTTTTCGTTGAATTCCCCGCTTTTTATCAATTGTTTCCATGCCTGTAATAGCTGCATTGGCGAGGTCAGCTCGATGAGGTCGCAATCGCCAAAAGACCAAGAGAAGAGGTCCAACAAATGAAAAGCCGACCTCCAAGGTGAGTTCTTGCTTATAATGCTTCCCTCGTCGCTTTATTCTTGCTTAAGAGAAGCGTTGACCTTGTTGTTGTTGCGGGGTCCGTCCAGTGGTCGCAAATGGAAATGTCGAGCTCAAGAGAGGGGATGCCGTCGGTGCTCGATTACTTGGTCCCCTCGGTGGCCGTAGGCGTGCCCGACCCTCCATTGTTCTTGTAGCGAATTCGGCCGTGCCGGAGGGAGCTTGGATCCACTGGTCATAGGGCCGGCTTGGAGGGCATTACCCATGCCTTGCCGTAGTCAAGTCCTTGTACCCGGTGATCGATCCTGGCGTCCCGTAGCGCTTGATTCACATAGATTTCGAAACTAGGGAGCGCCGAATGGATGAGGTCGTGAAGGCGCTTATGATCCAGCTTGTTTTTCCTACAAACTAGGGAGAAATGTGTATATGTCCAAGTACTCTGTTAGTTGTACCGTTATGGCGAAAAACAAGGAGTCGATCTTGTTAAATATGGTTTTGAATCTCTTTGTCGCTTGTTTACGATTTTGGCGGTTCGACGCTGCCTGATGCCTTTGTAGTGTTTGACCTTTCCTATGACTCTCGAGAGAATCATGTGTTAGTGGAGATCGGTGATGGTTGATCGATGACCCGAGTGGGTTTGGCGTCGGTGACACAAACACTGGAGGCCGAAGGTCCTTTGGAGAGGTCGCCGCCAGCTCGAGAGCGAGGTCGGCGATGGTTGGTCGGATGACCCGAGGGGCTTGGCGTCAGTGACACAACACCGGAGGGCCGAGAAGTCACCGGAGAGGTCGGGGAAGCCCAGAGCGAGGTCGGCGATGGTTGGTCGGGATGACCCGGGGGGCTTGATCCCCGGTGACACAACACCCTGGAGGGCCGAGAAGGTCACTGGAGAGGTCGAAGCCAGCTCCGGAGAGCGAGGTCGGCGATGGTTGGTTAGATGACCCGAGGGGGCTTGTCGTCCAGTGACACAACACCCCGGAGGGCCGAGAAGGTCACTGGAGAGGTCAAGCCGGTTCAGAAGAGCGAGGTCGGCGATGGTTGGTCGAGATGACCGGGGGGCTTGCGTCGGTGACACAACACCGGAGGGCCGAAGGTCCTTTGGAGAGGTCGAAGCCAAGCCCGAGAGCGCGGGTCGGCGATGGTTGGTCGGATGGATGGGGGGCTTGACATCCGGTGACACAACACCCGGAGGGCCAGGAAGGTCACCGGAGGTCGGCCGGTTCCGAGAGCTGGGTCGGCGATGGTTGGTTAGATGACCGAGGAGGCTTGGCGTCCGGTGACACAACACCGGGAGGGGCCGAGAAGGTCACCGGAGAGGTCGAAGCCGGGTTCGAGAGGAGGTCGGTCGGCGATGGTTGGTCGGATGACCCAAGGGGTTTGACGTCCGGTGACACAACACCCCGGAGGGCCGAAGGTCACCTGAGAGGTCGGTTTGCCCGGAGAGCGAGGTCGGCGATGGTTGGTCGGGATGACCGAGGGGGCTTTGGCGTCCGGTGACACAACACCCCGGAGGGCCGAGAAGGTCCTTTGGAGAGGTCGGCCCGGCTCAGGAGATCCTTGCAAAAAAGTGAAGACACAAAAACTTTGTAATGCAGTAATGAAGCATTAGGGGAAAATCATCTTTTTTTCAAGTTGTCGAGGCCTTACGATACATATCTTTTATTTCACCAACAAGGGCCGGTCTTTGGCGTCTTTGGTTCACTTTGTATCGAGGCCGAGAGCACGGAAGACTTCTTGGGGATGAAGGGCTTGGGGGCCTCGTCATACTTCTTCTTGAATCTTGTCGGGCGGTCTCGTCAGGGACCACCGCGAGCCCGACGTCGAAGGATCTATGGCGAGCCGGTCCATGAGCTTGGAGAGGTTGATGGACTCGGCCGATGTTGAGCTCTCTTCTTCACAATCGTGGGCCAAGCGGATATTGGCCCTCGGCATCGAGACTCCTGCGGGGCTTGGCATCTTTAGCACGTGTACGAATAGTGCAGAAGCGCCATGAACTTGGCGGCGCCGGCGTCCGAGGATGGAGTGGTGGGGCGTTGTCGGTCGGCGGCGTAGAAATTCAGTACTCCTTCCCGAAATTGCAGGGGTCCCCAAAGCGCACCCAGGAGAAGCGATTTCCCTAGTGGCTTGGAACCTTGACCTGGTACGACCCCCAAAAGTTTGCCTTCGTTGGAGAGGTCTTCTTTTGTCGGCCCGAGCTCCTTGAAACCGCTGATGAGCGGGAGAGGTTGATGGCGCTGCCTCCATCTATCAGCACCTTGTTGAACCGCTTGGTGCTAATGGTCGTGCTGAGGAGGAGCGGGTACCTACCCATGTAAGGTATGTCCGCCCACTGATCCGACCTATTGAAGGTGATGGGGACCTCGGACCACGGCCATTAAAGGTATCGTGCCATCCGGAGCTATGGCAAGCTGCGTTCACCCGCCGTTGGGCAATCTTCCGCTCACGCCGTTTCGTTGTTGAAATCCCACCAAACACGATGTTCACATCGGTGTCGGGATGGATGAAGCCGTCCTTGTCATTCTTGTCCGTTGGGGGCTCCTTGCCTTTGCCTCGCGCTCTTGCTGCTTTTTAGGCCTTTTGAACGTCTTGTCCAGCAGGTCGTAGTTGCGTAGACTATGTGACGACCCCTTGTGCACCAGGCACAGCCCGTCCAAGATTTCTTCGTAGCTTTCCTAGACGCGCTTGCCTCTGGCCTTGTCCATGGCGTTGACATCCAGGTTCCCCCAAAGCGTCCCCGGAAGGCGATGCCTAAAGCTTTTTCCTGCCTGCCCGGTGATCGTCCCTGCGGTGATCTTGGTCGTCTCGGTGTCGAGTCATCACGCGTGTCCTTTTGTTGTGATCCAGTCCCCCATGGTGGCGGTGGTTTTCCTCGTATCGGCTTCTTCCCCATCTACGTACACATTGGCGATCATCAACGGGGCTATCGCGTCATCCGGTGTCTTAGGTTGAGCTTGCTCTTGAGTTCGCCTCGTAAGCTTTGTGACGAAGTATGTGATCACTGCTCATACGTGATGTTGGGGATCTGTTCGGGTCGTCATTGAAGTGCTTAATGTAGTGCCAGGGCTCGCCCGGATCTTGGTTCGTCGGGCCGAGGTCGTGTTTGGTGGGCGACCTGTCGCATGTCGAGATGTAGTTGCGGTGAACTTCTCCTTCAGCTCGTCCCGCTTACGATGGTGTCCGCCGGGCAGCTCGTCGACCATTGCAAGACATTAGGAGCTAACATGACTGGCGCGAAAATTGGCCATGACCCCAGGTGTCTTTGCCTCCTGTCGCTCCGGCGGCGACGTCATATGAAGTGAGCCACTGCGTTGGGTTAAGCTTTCCCCATCGTACTTGTCGATCCCCATGATTTTGAACCCATGGGGCCATGCCGGCGTTCGGAGCTCCACGGGTATGCTGCAGGAGCCTCCGTCGACTCTTCCTCCACGTGGCGGTGATGCCCAGGGGTGCCGAGCCGGTGGTAGACCTCGGCGTGGTTCTCCGGGAGGAGATTGAGGTCGACCGGGACGGGCGCTCTCACCCCGTTGCCGCTTCGCAAGCGCCGCTCATTGATCGTGTTTAGAGGTCGCCTCGGATACCTTTGAGCTCCCCTCGCCGACCCGTCCTCTCCTCTATCGCGGGCCGCTGCGTCCCCCACCGTGATGGGGTCGCCGTGGGTCGCTTTCGCTGGAGCCGGAGGAGGCGGGCCTGTTCTGTCTCTGCATCCTTAGATGCTGCACATGTGCTGTCTTCACCATGGCGGTGACTTGTATTGCCTCAGGAGAGTCGCCATGTGTTCCAGAATTGCCGTCGCAGCGGCAAGGTTGCCACTTGGCGTGGCGTGGACGCCGCCGCCCCCGAAAATCCAGAAATTCCTCTTCCAGGTTCCGGTGGAGGGGGCGTCTTGAACGCGACTGAGACCTCGCGGAGTTCCTCCGTGAGTGAGCCGCGGCCGTCGCTCACGACGGCTCGTTGAGGTGGGTGCACCATCCGTGGCGGCGGCTTCGATTATGCCGTCTCGCCGCAGCTCACCTTTGTGCCCTCGTGAGAGTTATAGCGTTCTGCCAAGCTTTAAGCGCTTTCGGTCTCCGTCATTATGAGTCTTCGTCATCGCCACCACCGTAATCTGGTTGACCCCGGAAGGAGATGTTGGAGGTTCGGTTGTCGGCCGGTAGGGCTGCCGGCGGCAGACGGCCGGCTGCCGACTCCGTGGTGCGGCACCCAGCGAAACGTGGGGTCTGAAGCCGGACGTGCCACCAGTGTGGTTCACAGCGGTGGTGGTGGGTGGTGGATCGGCTCCACATGCATGTCCCGACCACCAACCGGCGCCCGACTCATCATCGGCCGAGGTATCCACTCGGCGTTGCGATCTTGTTCATCGCGGGCGGCGTTATTGGGGGCGTAGGCGTCGCCCCGGGACGAGTGAGCCCCCACCGAGGTCGCACCGGTGCCGGTGGTCGGATCGTCGTGCCGAAGTGCAAAGTGCATCTCCGCCCCCGTCGTCGAAGGTGATGACGGTGTCGTCTCGTGGCGGGTGCGATCTTCGCTTCGGTGTCAGCGAGGTCGCGGAGCTTCCAATGCGTTGTTGATGTAGTCCCCTACCAAATTGGATCCTGGGGTAGACTCCGGAGTGGACCACACACGCCCTTCGGGCGAGCGGTGATGAAGATGCCGCCGGGGCGGCGGTGCGTTGTTGAAGCGCAGAGGTCGGCGTGGCGCCCCGCGCTCCGTACAGGCCGGACCCCCACGCCGGGATCGTGCCATCCTCACCTCCACCCAGATGTGCATGGCCCGTTCGTCGCGGAGAGGGCTGCCGCAGCCCCTCGCTCGGCGGTCGATGTGGTTGATGAGGTCTAGGTAAGGGCTGAACCTTGTTGGAGTGAAATCGGGCGCCACCCGATCAGATCGATGGGGACCCATTCGGGGGACGCGAAGACGGAGCCGTCTAGCACCGGCGTCGGAGGAGGTCGGTTCCCCTGGTTCCCGGAGGTCGGGCGCATAATCTTGTGCCACCGAGTCGATGTCGGTGCCGGGCGCACGATCGCCCGACGCCGCCAGTTGCCACGGATGCGAGATCCGTGGTGGCGCCCCGCCGGTGCCGGTCCGACGGGATCGGCATGGCCGGCAACAGATCGGAAGCCTCCTCACCCCCAGTCCTGTTGACGAAGCAGATCATGGTGCCCACTTGGAAGGTGAAACCGGCGGCGGAAGAGGTCGTGAAGAAAGCCATCTAGTCGATGTAGATCAATACGCACACCCCTACCTAGCGCCAACTGTCAAAGAGATGTTCTCGGCAGTCCTCGAGGGGCGACCCACGAAGGTAGATTGATCCGGCGAAGATACGCAAGACCGAGATCTAGATGGTTATTCGTAGGCGCCAAGACACCCAATGTATCGAGGTTCGGGCCGTCAAGGAGGCGTAACACCCTACGTCTGCGCTACGCTTTCTTTGGATTGGAATGATATGAGATGAGATGCGTTCGGGGGAGGTCCCTACCCGCCTTATATAGACGGGGGGGTAGGGTTACAGATAGAAACTACGAGGTCGGTTAGGATCCGATCCTAGTTACATGATTCCCGGGATTGGAGTCTATCCTGACAGATCGCTATCTCCAGGATATCCTCCGATGCAGGCGGGACAGCGGGTCGATCCCTTGCCCGCATTCCGGGTAGTGGGCGAGCTCACGTCGGTCGGGTCCCAGTAGTCCGAGCCGTGAGTATCCGGGGGGAGTTCCCCACACCGCTACCATTATTGCGCCGTTGCGGCCGCCATTGTAGATATGGAGCCTAGCTACCATAGGCGAAGCTCCTATATACGTTAAGGTGGGGCAGCTGCGACACCTACCGCCAGCGGGGAGGACCCCCACTTGCCTCTTCGCTGACTCCCAAGCCCTCACAGGTCCACAACATTAACAAGAGATGCCCGTGGCGGTGCTCGTCATGAGGATGAATGCCGAGCGGTGCAAAAGCGCAGCTGCATCTTTGAGCTATGACATGGCCCACAGATTCTTCAGCATGTGGCCCCACTTTTTTGAGGCCATTATGGTTTGTTTGGTTCATGAAGTCACCTTATGCATAATGAGATAATGCATGATGAGTTCATCCCATAAATTTTGGTGGAATCAACCAATTATTTATGCATTTACTAATTATTAGCTTGGGAGGAATAAGGTTACAAGAGATCAAGGCCTGTTTAGATCGCTTGGACTAACAACTAGTTGGCTAAACTTTAGCCCTTAAGCATCCATTAGAACCCAACTATCAAAGGATAACCACTAGTTCTAGTATATACAACCTAACAATTAGCTCGGGATCCAAACACTTATGGAGTAACAACTAGTTGACTAATTTTAAAGTGGTTATTTTTTTTTTTAGGTATGGCTAAAACCTAGTCCTAGTCCATCCAATCATGGCCTCATACGTAGTTAATAAAAAAAAATTCCACATGTTTTGTTTGGAAAGCGATAATCACTAGAGTGCATCTGCTCTTGGGATCTGCTAGTGGATTATTAAGGTCCATTCATTACGAAGGACCGAAAGCGACGAGAGGGGGTGAATGGGAGCCTCGATTTTTCCTTTTCAATTTTGGGTCATCGGCTCAACCCCCAACCTCAAAAAAGCGAACTCCACAGAGACAAACTCACAAAAGACCGAGATGTCCACGACCCAATTGATTGGGTGGATGTTCCCCTAGGAACACGGCGGGACACCTCAAGCGATCACACACGGTAAGAAAAGATCGGCGAACAAACTTCTCGAACCGATGGACCAAAAGAGATACCCAACTCCTATTGAGAAGAAGCGGGTTTCTAAAACCTAGATACCCAAGTCAACTTGTGACGGGAGCACTAAGATAAATTCCTCGGATCGATAAAAATTCATCATCAAAAAACGGATCTCAATTCGGGGCTCGAAAGAATAAACCGTGAATTAAATTGGCAAGAAATAATTTCCAAAACAAATTCACGAGACTCAACTCAAGCGGACAATTTGAACTAAGAGGATTAAACAAATTGGTGTCTTGTAGCATGGCGGTGACAAGGCCGAAAGCAAGCAAGCTAAGTTCAAGGCCAAAACGTACAGCACAAGCACCAGCTTCTACGCTATCTGACAAACTGAGAAACCAAACTAAACGTTGCACGATGAGCTGGCGAGAAAAACTAGTGCGGCATTTCAACAAACACCTTGCAAAGCGCAAGAAAAGGAACTAGATTGTGACGATTAAAAGCTGGGATTTTCACAAGCACAACTCGATCAAGCAGCCCTGCAAAAAGAAGCAAATTGATTTGCTCGAAGGCAAAATCCACAGCACAAGGAGAAAAACGACCTTTGATTTTGTTCTTGGAGAGATGGCCGTGTGCAGCTGCTGCCAGGAAACTGCAGCTTGCTCCCGTGCGTGATGCTCTGCCCCTCGATGGCTCCTGCCCTGTACGCAGCACGAGGAGGAGCTGGGGCCTGGCGCTGGACAGCAGGACCGAGCCGTGCAGGGGCACCTTGCCGAGCGCAGCTGCTGCCGAGCTGCTAGAGCTGGCCTCCTGCCGGTCCTCTTTCTTGCCGCCGAAGGAGGAGGGGAGAGTGCACCTGGGGACAGGCCGGCAGCCCTCCTGCCTCCTGCCTGCTGCCTGCTCCTGGATGCTCGCGCTGAAGCCAAGCAGCTGCGCGCTTCTCGGCGCGTAGAAGCCTGATCTGCGTCACCGCCCAAGCCGCTCGGGACTGGAGCTCGGGAGCGCTCTGGCCTGGCGTTGCTAGCGCCGGTGCTGTGACTGACCGTGGCTCAACGCAGCTCACTGGATGCCTGCCCAAAACCAAAGACAGAGAAACACAGAAACACAGGATCCAAAATTCCAACGAGAAATCGCAGCAAAAAGTGAAGAAATTTGATCCAAAACGTCCAGGAGACGAGCGGGGGGGAGATTTGGGGCTCCCCTTCCCCAACGAAAATCACCACAAAGTATCACCAATTTGGTGTTCTTGGACCTCTAAACAAGAACCCTAAAATTTGGGAAAAATAAAAACGAAAAGGAAGAGGCAAGAAGGGGAGGATGGCTGCCATCCTCTATATGTAGTCCTTATTTCTCATCCCTATTTTGCCTCCCGATACATATGAGGCAAACCACCAACCCTAGGGCTATTTTGGTCGACTACGGATATTTTTCGATCCGGCCCGGCCACCGCGCCTCCTCATCGGTAGCCTTGCATCCACGCAACCTCCCGATGCCGCCCGTGCCGTCCTTCCGTCCACCGGGCGTCCGCCCGGGTTTTGAGGCCCAAACCCATGAAACCCGCCGCCGATGGTTTTGAGGCCCAAACCACCAAACCAGCGCCCGATGGTTTTGAGGGCAAACCACCAAACCTCCTCGACACGTGTCATCGCCCGTCTTGATCGCCCGAGTCGCCAAGTCATCCGAGCTCCCGGGCTCTGCCGCACGCTCGCCGTCTTTGACCCGTCGACGCGGTCTGCCCGTCCTCTTGCATCCGTCGATGTCCCGGATGTCGACCACCATGGCTAGCCGCCCGGCGATCGGTCCCTCGGTCAAGCCTCACGTCCGTCCTTCACCTCCAGCGGTCCGTCGGCCCGGCACGTCCTCCTTGGCCCCTTCACCTCGCCGTCGGCTACCATCTCCGAGCTCCACACACGCACAACCACGAACCAAGAGATACGTCTTCGACACACTCCACGTATGCCGGTGAAACATAGCGGCGAAAAAGATAAAAGAAAATAGAAGGAGAATGTTATTTGTTGACAATCACTACATCACAAAACTAAACACATGCGACCTAAATCAACCATGTGTTCGCAATCTCCCCCTTGATGAGTGCATTGTCAACATTCAACACAAAAACGAATAAGATAGAAGAAAGCACATCGGTGAACAAAAGCTAAGACAACCTCCTTTGGATAGCAAAACATGGAGCAAAGACTTGGTTCCCAAAGACATGGGCAAAAGGCTCGACACAACCAAGCTAAGCAGGCGGCTAGTCCTCAAGAAGAGGTAGAACGGGCTCAACACCACTAGCAAAGCTCCAAACCAAATACTTTCACACACAAGCGGCTAGACCCTCAAGGCAGAGGCAAAGGCTCAACACATCTAGCTCAAAGTGCTACTCCCCCACGGACAAATGCAATCCTTTGTCTTTGGATCTTTCTCCCCCTTGTTGGCACATGCACTAATCAAGCTATGAAATGTAATATGTCACAATGCAAAGCTTCAAGATTATATTCAACCGAATGAGAGAGTGCTCAAAGTGGTACCATAGCAACAAATTACAAGTGCTAGCTAGAGCTCAAGCTAAACAAGATGATATGAAATATGGCACAAAGCATTTTGAGCAAATTTTAGTATCTTGCAAAAGGAGGTTCACCATCAAACATAGCACCTAGCACAAGTAGATAGGAGATCAACTAAGTGCTCAAACATGTAAAACTGGGTGAACTACCCCAAGCGGCGTTCGGACATCAAGCTAGACATTGTGGCATAAACTTGTGTTCATTTTAATTGAGTTGCGGCGGTTCACAAGTTACAAGAGAGCATGCGAGTGGTTATCCACATTTGCCTTGCCTTACTAATCAACCATGTCAAGCCTATGCGTGAGCAATGATTAGCTTAAGACAATGGTGCAGGTCAAACACAATGAAGTCCAAGTTCATTCAAGAGTGCAAGTGAAAGCGGTCTCAAACTTCAAAGTGTGGCAAAATGGACCCACTTTCGATCTTTTCATCACTTTAGCTTTAGACTTCATGTTTTAGCATGGTATTATCATGAAAATCTAGGCAAGTGAATGAATCAAAGCATGAGACATAGCTACCAAGCATACACATAAAAGCTCAAAGGTTCTCAACACTCTACTCATGATAGAAGCTAGCTCAAAAGGTGAACCAAGATTTAATTTCATCATTCATTAATCAAGTTCACATTTTGAAAAGAAATGCTCATCTCATAACATACATCACATGATTAAAAAGAGCTCAAGCTGGAATCACTATCATATTCATACTACTAAGAGCACAACCTCATTCGAATCAATATAAAGATGAAGCTCATGATATGCAAGTATGATACAAGAGCAAAAACAAACCTAAAACTACATCTATACATCAACTACAAAGCTACCCCTCAAAAGGATAGCAAACTCCCAACTCCCCTCAACCAAAGACACCTAGCAAAAGAAAACTAGGAAACAAAAAGGGCACAAAAAGCAAGCATGGCATATAATACACAAGATAACACAAAGCTATCATGAATAAGATGGCTGGCCTACCATGGTATATACACAAGCAAGACATAGAACCAAAATGTGCCAAAAATATACAAGTGAGCAAGTGAACAAATATCTCATACCACAAGTAGGGAAATCATGAATGTACAAGGCATGAGTGTATATGATAGCTCACAGACTGTGTGTAGGTGTCACAATAAAGCACATGCCTCTTGGAGGCCATCAAAGTGGTGTAGACAACCATCAAACCTTGATCACACCACGACAAAGAATCGAAGTTACACCGGGCACACATGTTCTCCACCCCATGTCCTCATACCTACACATGAGAGGACAAAGAAACCCAAGTCTTGGATCCCAAAGGGTTAACAAGCATAAACTTGGGAACCCAAGACTTAGTCACCTACATCATTGGAAAAACATGGGATGAGCAAATGAGACAACACTGGGGTTAGTAAACTTGGAAGAATACGGTGTTGACCATCTTGCCCAAGATAGATGTTAGGCACGAGAAAACATCCCATGACCCTTCTTCCCAAAGTGCTCACCACGCACAACAAAGCGTGGTGCACTCCCTCTGTCAACCTCAAAACTCCCAAAGCGAGGATCTACATCCACTCGCGAACACGACCACCAAAAGGGTCTCACAAAACGTGGCCTAAACCTCTCGAGGCCTCCTACCTTCGAGCCTAGCAAAGCGCCTCTCGAACCGACTGCACACCCCTCTCATACATGCCAAGTGGTGGGTGATACATGTCACGGTTCTCAAACTCCACTCGGCGCCTAGCATCCCTCTTCCTCCTAAAACAAAACTCAACCAAGTGACCATCTCTCGGCAATACTCACGGTGATACCTCACCTCTCTCTCTTAGGTGGTGGTTGGTTCACTCTTGTTGTGGTCTTGGCCTTAGGAAGGGTTTCCTCGGGGATCACGGGCAAAGTGTCAAGTGGGTTCTTGAGGTGGTTCGGTTTGGGAAGCCACACTTGTTTGGGAGGTGGAGTCTTTGTGGGCTCTTGGAGAATGCCATCTTGCACAATGGGCTTGGTAGGCTCAGGTGGGGTGATCTTGGTCAACTTGGGAGTGTTTATTGGTTTCTCACTCGAGCTCAAACCACTACCTTGACCAACCTTGCCATAGATAACTTCACCCTTCCCACCTATAGCAAACCCTAATCCCGATGTGTCAGTCCCCCTCTTGAACTGACTCATCATCATGCCAATTTGTGGCTCTCCACTAGACACCCAACTTCGGGACGGAGCGAAGGTACTTGTTCTCCTCTTCGACTCTCCCCTTGTCATGCCTACAAGACATGACCTCCATCTCCAAAGCTTCACACTTAGCACACTTCAACACGGTGCTATCGGAGTTGGCCTTCTCAGCCACGACAAGCTTGGCAACCTTCTCTGCCAACTCGGTTGCAAGCACGGACAAGACTTGCACGCACTCAACAACATAGGCTTAGCCTTGACTCAACGTGCTCATCTAGCAAAGCCGAGTACTTGGATTGCAAAGACATGATGTTAGACATATGCATAGCACAAGCATCGCACTCTGTCTCATCGGACATCTCGATGGGCTTCCTAGCCAACTCTAAGTCCCTCATAGCTACCTCCCACTTCTCCTTGTACTCCTTCCTCTCCTTAGCTACTCAAGCTTGAGCAACTTCTCTTGACACACAAGCGCGCATCGCCCAAAGAGTCAAGTTCATCGGTGAGGGATTCGATAGTGGGTGATACCTTAGAGGGAAGAGTTCTTTGCCATGTGGTTTCGGCATTTGTCGGACACCGCTCCGTCGAGGGCCATGGTGCGAAGCCCCGGGCTTGGAGTTGGCGACGAAGCAAAGTCCGTTCGGCTTTTCCTCGATCTTGCGCTCGGGCTCCTCGTCATTTGGAGGAAGCTTGCCCCCGTCGTTGTCGAGGTCAGCGAGGGAGGCAAGAAGAAAGCGTCCTTGTTCTCCTTAGCACGCTTGAGGTACTTCTTCTTGATCGCCTCCTTGTCGCCGAAGCCTTTCTTGGACTTGTACTTGCGGCGATGTACTCGCGCTTGTCCTTGCGCTTGTCGGAGTCGTGCTTGTTGAAGTAGTACTTCTCGCCGGAGTACTTGTCCTTGTTCTTCTTGGGGCATGTGGCGGCGAAGTGGTGCGGATCGCCGCACTTTCGAAGCATCCGCCCTTGGATGGACCACCCAGCAGACCCGGTTCAGCGGTTGTTATGGAACCGCGAGAATCGGCCGATGACTAGTGCCCGGCTCATCATCCCCAAGGCTCTCCATTTGCTCCTCGTCACGGAGACACCAAAGAAGACAAGGCAAGCGAAATGCGTAAAGGGTTAGCGAAGAACTTGAACTACCCTTACGAAGCGATGCAACAACATTCGGCGCGAGATGGGTTCTTAAGCCGCTGGATCGAGGCCTCGATCTCGGAGGACTTGAGCTTCTTTGTAGAGCTCGTCGGGTGTGAGGGGTGTGTCGTAGTTGGCGGACTCCATGATCGCGGACACCTTCACATCCCACACATTCCGATCCGAGCATACAAAAGAGCGCATCGCCTTCTCATGCTCGTCAAGCCTCTCCGGCGGCTTGTTCGCCCGGCTTGTTGCGGATCGTCCCGAAACCTAGCAAAGAGAGAATCGATGGACTCGCCATCAAGTTGGATTAGGTTGTTGTACTCTCTCTTGTAGGTCTCATATAGGCGGGCCTTGACTTGTGGGGTTCCCTCGTGGTAGCTCTCTAGTGTCTTCCACACCTCACGGCGGTCTCACAAGTGGCAACTCTCTCAAACTTCGGTGTCTTTGAGGCTAGAGAACAAAGGCGCTCCTCGCTCGGTTGTTGGCATTGTGTTGGGCTATTTGATCCTCACCCACTCGGCGGCTAGCACTTGGTAGTTTTCATCCTCGACAATCCCACACTCTCCAATCTATCCCCATAAGATGGGCTTGCATCTTAATCTTCCAATAGGGATAGTTGGTGCCATCGAACTTTCAGGAGGTTTGCCACCAAAGTGACCAAACCTCTCCATGTCGCTATCGCGGATCACGGACCGATTAAAGGTGGATATGATCCTTAACCGGCTCGATACCAATTGAAGGACCGAAGCGGCGACGGAGGGAGGGGTGAATGGGAGCCTCGATTTTCCTTTTCAATTTTGGGTCATCGGCTAAACCCCCAACCTCAAAAGCGAACTCACGAGAGACAAACTCACAAAGACCGAGATGTCCACGACCCAATTGATTGGGTGGATGTTCCCTAGGAACACGGCGGGACACCTCAAACGATCACACA
Source organism: Hyparrhenia diplandra (assembly GCA_015847255.1). NCBI lineage: Eukaryota > Viridiplantae > Streptophyta > Magnoliopsida > Poales > Poaceae > Hyparrhenia > Hyparrhenia diplandra. The sequence goes on from JADLZK010006812.1 coordinate 19,995, forward strand.
CGGTAAAAAAAAGATCGGCGAACAAACTTCTCGAACCGATGGACCAAAAGAGATACCCAACTCCTATTGAGAAGAAGCGGGTTTCTAAAACCTAGATACCCAAGTCAACTTGTAGCGGGAGCACTAAGATAAATTCCTCGGATCGATAAAAATTCATCGCATAAAAACCGGATCTCAATTGAGCTCGAAAGAATAAACCGTGAATTAAATTGGCAAGAAATAATTTCCAAAACAAATTCCACAGACTCAACTCAAGCGGCAAAATTTGAACTAAGAGGATTAAACAAATTGGTATCTTGTAGCATGACGGTGACAAGGCGAAAGCAAGCAAGCAAGCTAAGTTCAAGGCCAAAACGTACAGCACAAGCACCAAATTTCTATCGACAAGCTGAGAAACCAAACTAAAGCGTTGCACGATGAGCTGCGAGAAAAACTAGTGCGGCATTTCAACAAACACCTTGCAAAAGCGCAAGAAAGAAAAAGGAACTAGATTGTGGCGATTAAAAGCTGGGATTTTCACAAGCACAACTCGATCAAGCAGCCCTGCAAAAGAAGCAAATTGATTTGCTCGAAGGCAAAATCCACAGCACAAGGAGAAAAATCAACCTTTGATTTTGTTCTTGGAGAGATGGCCGTGTGCAGCTGCTGCCAGGAAACTGCAGCTTGCTCCCGTGCGTGATGCTCTGCCGCTCGATGGCTCCTGCCCTGTACGCAGCACGAGGAGGAGCTGGGGCCTGGCGCTGGACAGCAGGACCGAGCCGTGCAGGGGCACCTTGCCCGAGCGCAGCTGCTGCCGAGCTGCTAGAGCTGGCCTCCTGCCGGTCCTCTTTCTTGCCGCCGAAGGAGGAGGGGCGAGTGCACCTGGGGACAGGCCGGCAGCCCTCCTGCCTCCTGCCTGCTGCCTGCTCCTGGATGCTCGCGCTGAAGCCAAGCAGCTGCGCGCTTCTCGGCGCGTAGAAGCCTGATCTGCGTCACCGCCCAAGCCGCTCGGGACTGGAGCTCGGGAGTGCTCTGGCCTGGCGTTGCTAGCGCCGGTGCTGTGACTGACCGTGGCTCAACGCAGCTCACTGGATGCCTGCCCAAAACCAAGAGACAGAGAAACACAGAAACACAGGATCCAAAATTCCAACGAGAAATCGCAGCAAAAGTGAAGAAATTTGATCCAAAACGTCCGGAGGCGGCGAGGGGAGATTTGGGGCTCCCTTCCCCAACGAAAATCACCACAAAGTATCACCAATTTGGTGTTCTTGGACCTCTAAACAAGAACCCTAAATTTGGGAGAAAATAAAAACGAAAAAGGAAGAGGCAAGAAGGGGAGGATGGCTGCCATCCTCTATATGTAGTCCTTATTTCTCATCCCTATTTTGCCCTCCGATACATATGAGCCAAACCACCAACCCTAGGGCTATTTTGGTCGACTACGGATATTTTTCGATCCGGCGGCACCGCGCCTCCTCGCCGGTAGCCTTGCATCCACGCAACCTCCCGATGCCGCCGCGTGCCGTCCTTCCGTCCCACCGGAGCGTCGCCCGGGTTTTGAGGCCCAAACCCATGAAACGCCGCCGATGGTTTTGAGGCCCAAACCACCAAACCCGCGCCGATGGTTTTGAGGGCAAACCACCAAACCTCCTCGACACGTGTCATCGCCGTCTTGATCGCCCGAAGTCGCCAAGTCATCCGAGCTCCCGCTCTCGCACCGCGCTTCGCCGTCTTGACCCGTCGACACGGTCTGCCACGTCCTCTTGCATCCGTCGATGTCCCGGATGTCGACCACCATGGCTAGCCGCGGCGATCCGGTCCCTCGGTCCAAAGCCTCACGTCCGTCCTTCACCTCCAGCGGTCCGTCGGCCCGGACGCGTCCTCCTTGGCCCCTTCACCTCGCCGTCGGCTACCATCTCCGAGCTCCACACGCACAACCACGAACCAAGAATCGTCTTCGACACACTCCACGTATGCGGTGAAACATAGCCGGCGAGAAAAGATAAAGAAAATAGAAGGAGAATGTTATTTGTTGACAATCACTACATCACAAAACTAAACACATGCGACCTAAATCAACCATGTGTTCGCACATTCATTTGTTACTTCAATTCGCTCAACATGCAGACTTTCGAAACTCCTTTTTCATTACGCATTTGGCAAATTATGATGTCACAGTAGCACCACCCCATCCACCTTTTTTTCTCTCTCACCTTTTCCAGGATTGCTCATGTCAGTGCTCGCCTGCAACCTCAAGCAGGTACCTCTATGCCCCACCTCAAAATTTGGGCAGGCTCCGGAGGGAGTACTGTATTTAGGGTAGGACCGAAATGCTGATATATACATGAACTGCCGTGCTCCGTGTGGGACTGACGGATTCTGAGCCTTAATTATCCGTTGCTCGCAACAGATGTGCGTATCATCCGTGTCGAGTCTCGTGGTTTTATAAATGATCATTTGATCCCATTCTGGGATCCGGATTTCCAGATTAGCATGCATGCAGCGCCCCAATACCGACTATAGAGGATATCGCACGAAACTCACACACTTCTTACCTATCATATTATGCGTTCCTGCTGAGGATAGTAGCAGCTGCAACGCGCCGACCACTACTGTCTTCTACTCCTCCGGCTGTCCTGTGCGGAGAACTTGATTCCTCCGTGTGTCTCTGGGACACGTATTCTGTGGATTGCTGGCGTGAACGAAAGCAAGCAGAAACGACTTCGCCACCGTGTCAGCAATCAAGATGAATCTGATGAACCTGATGAGGCGGGAAACTCAAACTCGGCGCCGATTCAGTTGGTGATCCTGCCGCTGGTGATGGGCCGTCTACGGGCGTCAAAGCGAAGAGAGAGCAGTCCGGCCCAATCCAAGGTACCACGGCCCAAACTGGGTGAAGCCGACTGCACTCCATCCCCGTCGCGGCTAAAGGAGCAGGAGGAGCATCGTGGAGAGCACGTTTGGAGTTTGAGCTAAATAGGCCGGCTGCGTCCGGAGAACTTGGCAGGGAGCTCACCTGATGTAATCGACCTGAATTCGTTCGTGTTAAACTCCACCAAACTCGATTAAACTCAGTAGAATCCATTCCAGTTCCTAGTACTCTTACACACAGCTACGTGTGCCCGGCCGGCCAGGCGGCCCAGCGCCAGGTGTGCGAACGGCGGACGACACCCCAGCGCCACGGCTTGGGCTACCCGTTTCATAACCACTGAAAGTGATGGACCCTCCCGTTTTCAATGGGCTGCAGAAGTGCAAGAAGAATGAATTCGGCCCAGCCCACCTCGACCCGGCAGCGGTCACCACCAGCCTGGGGCGTCGCCGGCGGATCCTCCACAGCCCGCGGCGGCGTCCGTTACCTTCCACTTCGAACTCCAGTTGGCGGTATCTGTGCTGGCAGTGCCGTGATCCATGGGGCCGCGCCGTGCCGCTCTAAGTAGAGCTGGTTGTGATACTTCTACGCGGAGGCGGCGGCCAATCTGAGAGCCAATGGCGTTGGGACCTCTGTTCGGCGACGTCGACGATCTCGTCCATTTCTGCGTAAGTGCCTGTTCGTAGTCTCGTAAGTCCTGTTTGGAATCGCATACTGCAGGAAGTAAATTATTTTTCTGCTAATTTCTTATTGAATTCGTAGTTCCAAAGTGGCATTCATTTGTAGCGGGTTATCGTCAGTGATTCTAGCCAACTCCTGATACTAAAGCCGACAACGCTAGGAGATTTGCGTGTGTTTAGCTTTACCTTGAAGATGTAGAACACTGTATCTTTAAGAACAGGGATTTTTCCCCCTGAAAGTTTGATGTAGCAAACACGGGAGTATCAGACTAGTAACATTACCTGTCCCCAATTTCTTTGTAAAACAAATGACAGACAATATACATAGTTCTGCAGGTGAATCAGACTATTAGATCTGCCACAACACACAAGCAATCTTTACATTGATAACAAACAGTTTGTCGGTGATGCGGTTGAAACACGAAGAACAATGACAATGCTGTCTACCGTGTGGTTATTAAACTTTGATAAGCGATCACCAGAACCTTGCAGCAAGCACGGAAGCATCAGTATGACAGAACATAGGAGGGCCAAATGTTCAGTTCACGCACAGTCAAGTCACAGGATGGTCATTATTAGCAGTGATGCCTGTGCACTTTTTGCTTGCATTCTAGAGGCTGGCCTTGGACACATCTCTATCAGCCCTGCAAAGGTTTTTGAAAAAAAAATGTATAAGCTCATTTCAGGTTGCCAGCGCTATTTCTAGGCACGATAGTTAACTTGCAAAACAATAGTAGCACTCAAATCCAGGCCTGCGTGTCGGCCAAGCACTGCCTCTGCTTTACGACACACTTGCCCTGTCTCATGCCAAGAGCGGATCGCGGCGAGCGCAGAGAACAGAGCGGCATGCCTGCGTTTCTGCAGGAAACAGAAACACTATTAGTGCTAACAGCAGCTCGCCTGCTACTGCGGGCACTATGCAGCCAGTGCTCAACATTCAGTCAAATGGATGGATGGGTACACACGATGAAACCTCCAGATGTACAGCAGCCAAATGCCAATATGTTGGCTCCTGTTTCGTAGCCAAGCTATCAATAATCACATCTGTTGCCAGAACGGGAAGAGCACAGACAGAATCCGTGTCACGCACGAAGCAGATAGCAGAGAATGACATTAAACTCCAGTTCGTGAAATATTTGTGGATTACGGCCATTTGGTCCAAGCCGGATACAGTAGTACATAAATGATCCAAGTTCATTTATGTACCTCACGGTACGAGTACAGGAATCTTAATGCGTGGAGTATGTGTGTCAAATAAGGCTGTCACTCAATAAATGCATGGAGTGCATGTAGCTCAATGCGACAATGCTTCTGCACACCCTATATCTAAGAGAGATAGCTGTGTCACTGTTGCAGTATGTCATCGAGGTTTCCCTTGGATATATACCCAATTACAGTATTGTCACCAATACAGTGGCCTATATGAGCTTCACCAATACAAACAAGTCCAGATAAAACTTTGCATGAATAAAAAAATGACAACAACACGGATCCTAGATGGATTCGCTTTGCATAGTATTAGCTTGTACGTATAGGATCTTTACTGGAGATTCGTCGATATCCAAACAAGTGGCGCATCAGGTTTTGGTAGCCTTGGCTCCAATGGCACCGCAGCTGTAGCCGTAGCTTCAGTTACATGTGGAGCTGCCTCGGTGGTTCCTAGCTTCCAACATCTTCTAATACTGCGAAGTTGTTCTGCCAATTCCTTCATTGTTGGCCTCATGACCATCTTGTCTGCATTCAGAACAGTACACTTCAGTGCCAACTTCCCAATCTCATCAAGAACATCAATATCTTGTTCAGCTGTCATGTCCTTGTCAAACATTGCCTTCCCACTGTTATCTATTTGGTAAGCCTTGGTAAATTCGACAACAAGATCATCAAAACTAACATTGCTTTTCCTACTAATGAGTTCCAATAAAACACCGCCAAACCTGTAGACATCACTTTTTCAAGATTCATCAACACAGTCCCATAACGAGATGGGTCACTGCAAAAGGACCTTTTCAAGAAGGAAGCAGTTAATTACACTGTAACTGGTACTACTTCTTCCACTGTTCCTGATAAGCTTACAAGCCCCTGAAAAATCTGTGAGCTTTGGCATGAACCAGTTGTCTAGAAGTATAGTGGATGCTGCAACACTACCATGGCCGATAATACCAGTTGCTGATGAATGAAGGTATTGTAATGCTTCTGCAGTCTTAATTGCAATCGTCAGACGTAGATCTAGTGGTAGATGTTCTTGGCTGCCCAGAATGTCCAGTAGACTACCTTTATTACCATACTCATATATAAAAGCTAGAGTTTCGGCTTCCAAGCAAAACCCCAAAAGCTTGACAATATTCTTGTGGACAATTTGAGAAAGGACAATTCCTCCGTTGATGAATGCCTCTTGAGAATCTTGAGAATCTTTGTGAAGCAATTTGCTGACCACCACCACCGTGTTGTCCTCAAAGGGTTCCTTTATAAAACTTAGCTGACATACCTCCACTCAGTATATATGAATAATTATCGGTGATTTCCTTTAGCTCCTCCTTTCTGAACATTCTCAAATTGCTGAATTCTGCTATAATCTTTGAATTGCCAGCATTTCTGTTGAATAAACTGAAACCCTTCTTAAGTTGTGTTTTTCATGTTTGCCTTTTTCGTGCCATGCATGGTGTGTTGGCAAAATTAATTGCAAAGGTTGTTTTTGTCTGAACTTCAGATCTCTTTTAAGCATACGAAGACGTTTTGCCACATGATTCATTCGAGGGCGACTGTGAGTGTCAAGTCTCACGCACTCCATTGCAAGTTCCACAATATCTTCAAGAATCTTAATACTATTCTTGTTTGCTATTGATGCATCAAATAATTCCCTCAACCCTGTCCCTTCGCACATTCGAAAATTCCAATGAGAGGTTCATATCACCTTTCTGTACTCTTTTCTGAGTTATTAATTCCAGGAGAACTGTTCCAAAGCTATAGACATCACTCCTTGGAGTAAGGCGACCTGTACGAAAATATTCAGGGTCCACGTAATCTGTACTTCCTATTACCTTACTAGCATAATGGCTGATGCCACCCAACAAAAGCCTTGACAATCCGAAATCAGAAACCTTGGCTGTAAAACTGTCATTTAGAAGTATGTTGGCAGGTTTAATATCACCATGATAAACAAGGCCGTCAATCGATGAATACTTCGAGTGCATGTAGCTCAATGCTTCCGCACACCCTATAGCAATACCCAATCTTATATCCAAGGGAATTACAGTGCCACTGTTGTGCAGTATGTCATCGAGGTTTCCCTTAGGTACATACTCAGTTACCAATGCTAGAGTACTTTTACCCACACAATAGCCTATGAACTTCACCAGGTTCTTGTGTCTCATTTGACTATGGATGTCATCGAGTACAACTTCTATAAACTCTTTCCTCAAATTTTCACGGATATATCTCTTCACTGCAACTAAATCATAGTGATCATCAAGGAACCCTTTATAGACTTCTCCAAATCCTCCCTTCCCAATAAGAGTGCCATAGTTGTTAGTAATTCCTTCAATCTCGTCTTCGGTGAAATACTTAATTTTTTGCGGCATAACACCCATGGCGTCTAAGAGTTCTCTGGGTTCCTTCATTGACAATCCATCCTCTCGGATCACACGCTGTTCAGTTTCCTGGCTACAATAATCCTGTATCTCCGAATAATAATATTCTTCAGCAACTGGATCCACCTATGAATCTTGAAGCTTAGTTGACTAGGATGACTGGTAATTGCATCCCTCAATTCTGACTCTGCAGCTATCCTGTCTGATTCTTCGGCACCAGTAGCTTTCCCAGTGCTTGCGGCAATCTCCTCTAGTTTTAACAGGTGCTGAATGCCCCCCAGCATATGGCCGTACCTCCCCCCTCTGTGTGCATTGAAGCCTATCTTCAGCCTCCGAAGATTTGGCATTGAATCTTCTTGAAAGTACATAAACAATACACCGCACACAAGTTTGAAATACTCGAGAGCTGGGAATGCCCCTATGCTGCAGACTATGATGTGTCCTACTGCTGGAGTAGGTCTCCGAACATATAAGGACAGAGCTGTGAGCACTGGTAGTTCAGCGAGGACATTTATGTCATTCGACTGCAATTCTCTGATAACAATTTCAATACTTGGAGCTTGTGGAGTTGTGCAATCCACTCGGGGATTCTTGAAAAGATGCAAATGGGTGGCAGCAACTCAAATGTCTGGATTGAAGGCGTGGATGTGCTTCTTGAGTCATCCATGCCGATAGCCTTCTCAGAAGCAACAGGACTCAGAGTGAGATGTTCATGA
>JADLZK010006814.1:0-31449 GCA_015847255.1 Hyparrhenia diplandra
CGGGGTCCTAAATATCGGGCCCCGTGACATTCTCATATAACGAGAAATCGTCGGCCCGTCAGGGCCCAGTAAAACTCGGCCTGCTATCATCCCGCTTAGAAGGACGGCCCAGCAGACGGTGGACCAGGCCAAAGAGCCACGACGCCTACGTGAAGACGGAGTTGGCCCACAGACGGCCCACTGGAGTCACCGCGACGAAAGAGCTCGCTACGCTCACGGAGGACAAGGTCAGGGACCTTTACAAGACGACGAACCATGGCGCCCCACGTCATCATCGGCCAACCTAAGGCTCGGATTCAACCCCAAATCTCCGTCTCGCCCGAGGGTGGCTTAGCTCACCGGCCTTGGATGAGACCTCGCCCGCCCCCCGAGGGTGGCCTAGCTCACCACCCCGGGCGCAAAAACTCGCCGCCCGAGGGAGACCCAGCCTCTCCATCCTCGAGCGAGGTGGCTCAACTCCACTCACCCGGGGTCATAGACCCTCGGGCATGGGAGGTTCCGGTCTCAAGGAAGGGAAACACCGCGATTTAATGCGGTTACACGGGGACGAGGGCGCGGTGTCATCGACACGCCCGATCCAAATCGACCGCCAGATCACTTCCCAAATCGGATCGATGGGACACAAGGCTGAACGGTGACATATTACGCCCGCCCGGCACGGAAACCAGACAACACCGTTCATTTCCGAAACGCGCAGCCAAGACGCCACGACGGGCGCACGGGCTTATGACACGCCACGGCCGCCTTCCTAGGACCGCCCTCGCCATGCGGATCGCGTGAGGGACGCCACGCATCCTCGGGGCGCACCAGAAACGGCACGTCCGCCATCGGATTAGACGCAGCGTGTCTTCATCAAACAACGCCCAACCCCGGCCGGCCCTGGGCGTGCGCATGCAACGAGCATAGCCTCGGAATTAGCCACCTAGGCATCCACATATGTAAACATTACTTCCCTCTTCCTCTATAAAAGGGGGGAGTAATGCCCCATTAGAGGGGAGCCCCGTGACGGACAAAAGCATAACCACCTCCACCACCACGATCGTGGGGCTTGAGACCGGCGTCTCTCCTCACACCGCTTGTAACCCCTACTACAAGCTCACCTTTTGAGCGAGGTAACACGAAAGCGGGGACACCACCCGGCTGGGACGTAGGGGCCCCGTTGGCCCGAACCGGGGATAAACTCGCCGTGTCTCGTGTCCATCTTGCGCTACGCCATAGGAGGAGGGGGCACACGGCCCATAAATTCTTTATTGCCGGCACCCGAGGCACCCGGTTCTCGGCGCGCCCGGCGCTGGCGCGGCGGTAGGGGAGCGCGTGTGTGCAACCGTATCCCCGTCCGCCTCCATGGTGTTTCCACCTTCGTTTCCACCTCGCCGCGGGACCACGAAGCCCCCGCTACGACACCGCCGTTCTTCGACGCCTGGAGTTCGTGGCGCCTCGGCCACAACTACGATGATCCCTTTGCCCGACATGGCCGAAAGGAGGGGCGGCGCGGCCGCTAACGGCATGCCCATCATCACGCCGCCAAGAAGACGGCAAGGCGGACCTACCAGCGCCGCAAGGCGCATCAAGCAACGGATTCGAATCCGACAACACACCCCGGTTTCGACTCGCGAAGGGCTCCCAGAACCCTAGGCGTCGGGAAGATCCTTACCCAAGACGCGGCGCGGCAGATTCCCGGAAACCCTAATCATCGGAGAACGAGTCCGCACGGTGATACCGGAAGGAGTACCCGTAATTCCTCGCCGACGGAGACTTCGGCCGAAGCCGCCGGGAGAGAGAGCACGGGCGAGACCTCCTGCCGCCCCACGAACGCTTATCCCACCCGGACAATCACGCGAAGAGCGCGATCCGCGGCGATGCCGCACGACCCATCCCGCCTCGGCCCGGCACGATTGGGGCCAGTCCCGAGAACGGCGGAATCACACTACCGTCCGGAGAAAGGGGACTTCCTCGTTCGCGCCCGAACCGACGGCACGAGGACGATTATTATGACCCCACGCGGGAATGTTTCAATATAGAGATCCAGGGAGCAAGATGGCTGCCTCACCGAGCGCCTCCGACGAAGATGAGGCGGACGCGATCGCCACGACGGGACGCTGTCCGCGCGCCCGGCCTTCCGCCCAATCGACCCGTAGCGGCGCTACCGGCTTTGCCGCCGTAATGCGCAACCGCGGGATCCGCGGGACCGCGATCGCGTAGAATCCGCGCGACCGACAAACCGGAGCGCAACATCCAACGGAACAAGCCCGACGCGGCAAGCCCCAAGAGCGCCTCGGATCGCGGGGCGGTGGGCGGACGACGAACCCAACGGGTACCCCACTTCGGACATAGCGGCCCCGCTTCAACGAGCAGCTCAACATGGCGGCGGCCGCCATGCCGGTACGCGAAATGCCCGAACCCTCCACTACCGAGGGCGCGTTCGAGGGCCGCCGACAACTCGCCGACAAGGCGGCCGCATAACAGCGGAGAGCCTCCGCTTCCCGAGACGGGCCGTGACGCCACGACAACGAAGAGTTCGGGCGGAGTCGCCAGGCTCCGCCGGACCGGCGTAGTCGAGCCACCGGCAAAGGCACCGGTCCGGAACGCCTGAATGACAACCATGACAATCGCCGATGTACCAGGGAGCGCATAGAAGACCCCGCGCAAGACGAAAGGCGGACCCACCAGCGGCGCAAAGGCGCATCCAAAGCAACGGATTCCAAACCGACAACACACCCGGTGCGACTTCATGAAGGGCTCCCAGAACCCTAGGCGTCGGGAAGATCCTACCCAAGACGCGTCGCGGCGGATTCCCGAAACCCTAATCATCGGGAGAACGAGTCCGGCACCGATACCTTTGGAAGGAGTACCCGTAATTCCGCCGCCCGACGGAGACTTCAATGGCCGCCGCGAGAGAGAGCACGGGCCAGACTCTCCCGTCCCACGGAACTCTATCCCACCCGACACACAGCGGAAGAGCGCATCCCCGCCGTGCCGCACACCCCATCCCCGCCTCCTCGTCCGGGCGCGATTGGGGCTGAGGTCCCGAGAACGGGCGGAATCACACTACCGTCCGAGAATGAGGACTTCATCCGCGCGCGCCCGGAACGACGACGAGGACGATTATTATGACCCCACGCGGGAATGTTTCAATATAGAGATCCGGAGCAAGATGGCCGCCTCACCGACGTCTCCGACGAAGATGAGGCGGACACCGCCCCACGACGGGTCGCGGCCGCAGCCGCGGCAGCCTTCCGCCTCGCCCGGCCCCGCAGCGCCCGGCAGGCCGGGCGAGAATCGCGCAGCCTGCGGGATCTGCAGGACCGCAGATCCGCGTAGAATCCAGCCGCGACCGACAACGGGAGCGCAACATCCAACGGAGCAAGCCCGACGCGGGCAAGCCCCAAGAGCGCCTCGGACGCGGCGGTGGACGCCGATTTAACCTAACGTGGGTACCCCCACTTCCGACATAGCGGCCCGTTGCTCAGCAGACCTCAGCGTGGCGGCGGCCGCCATGCCGGTAGTCGCGAATGCCCGAACCTCCACTACCGAGGGCAAAGCGCGGGAGGGCCTACGACAACTCCTCGACAAGGCGGTGCATAACAGCGGAGAGCTCCGCCCGAGACCGGGCCGTGACGCCACGACGACGAAGAGTGCGGGGTCGCGAGCTCGTCGCCGGACTGGCGAGCCGAGCCTCGGCAAGGTCGGTCCGGAACACCGATGACAACATGCTGTCGCCCGGGCCGGGAGCGCAGATAAGACCCCTCGCAAGAAGACGAGCAAGGCGGACCCACCACAAGAAGGCGCATCAAGCAACGGATTCCAACCGACAACACACCCGTGCCCGACTTTCGCGAAGGGCTCCCAGAACCTCAGGCGCTGGAAGATCCGGACCCCAAGACGCGGTCGGCGGATTCCCGAACCCTAATCATCGGGAGAACCAGTCCGCACGGTGATACCGGGAAGGAGTACCCGTAATTCCTCGCCGACGGAGACTTCGGTCGCCGCGCCGCGAGGAGAGCACGGGCCGCACCTCCCCGTCGCCCCACGGGAACTCTATCCCACCGGACAATCACTGAAGAGATCCGCCCGAAGGATCTTTGACGACCCCCATCCCGCCTCCTCGTCCGGGCGCGATTGGGGCGGGTCGAGAACGGGCGGAATCACACTACCGTCCAGGAGAACAGGGACTTCCTCCCCGCTCGGCGCCCGGAACCGGCGACGGGGACGACATATGACCCCACGCGGGAATGTTTCAATATAGAGATCCCGAGCAAGATGGCGCCTCACCGAGCGTCTCCGACGAAGATGAGGCGACGCCCGCCACGACGAGGTCTTGACATGGCGCCCGCCAGCTCCGCCCTGTCCAGCCGTAGCAGCGCCAGCGCTACCGCCGCCGAAATGCGCGGTATTTGCGGGATTCGGCAGACCCGCATCCGCGAGAATCCGCCGACCGACAACCGGAGCGCAACATCCAACGGAGCAAGCCGGCGCTGGCAAGCCCCAAGAGCGCCTCGGAGCGCGGTGGACGCGACGAACCTAACGGGTACCCCACTTCCGGACATAGCGCGGCCCGTTCAAGCGAAAGCCTCAGCGTGGCGCGCCGCCATGCCGGTGCACGCGAAATGCCCGAACCCTCCACTACCGAGGGCATTCGGGAGGGCCTACGACAACTCCTCGACAAGGCAGTACAACGGGGCGGAGAGCTCCGCTTCCCGAGGCCCGGCCGTGGCGCCACGACGACGAAGAGCGGGCGGGTCGCCGAGGCTCCGTCGCACTTGGCGAGCCGAGCCTCGGCAAGGCCGGTCCGAACGCCTGGATGACAACCGCGGCAACGCCCAGTCCGGGAGCGCATAGAAGACCCCGTCAAGACCGCTAACCGGTGTCCCGACCTCGGGGACGAGATCGGCGACGGCGGGCTCGCCACGAAGGAGGCTCACCTCGGGGGCGGCAGCAGGGAGACGCCACAAGCACGCCGGGACGATCGAGGGTACTCCCGATCCACCGCCACGGGCCTTCACAAGGGATATCGGAGGGCACCACTCCCCAGCGCTTCAGCCACCCAACCACATCGAGAAGTACTCGAGAGAGACTCGCCCCGAGGTATGGGCGATCGACTATCGGCTAGCATGCCGGTTGCGGGGCACACGATGAAAGGGTAATCATGAGAAATTTGCCCTGTACCTCTCCGGCTCGGCTGTGGCCTGGCCGAACATCTTCCACCGGACCTCATATCAAACCGGGCAGACTTGGAGAGAACCTTCCGAGGTAATTTCCGTGGCATCGCATCAACGCCCAGAAACTCATGGGACCTCCGAAACTCGCCGTCGAACCCGACGAGTCCCTCGTGACTACATCCGGCGCTTCTCTAAGCAACGGACCGAGCTCCCCTAATGTGACGGATTTCGGCGTCATAGGGGCCTTCTTGGCCGGCACCTCTTGCCGTGATCTCGTGAAGAAGGCTGGGGCGCCGGACTCCAACCGAGGCAAACGAGCCGATGGACATCGCCACTAAGTTTGCTAGCGGAGAGGAGGCCGTCTGAGCTCGTTCAATCGGGCCCGGGCAAGGGAAAGCGCAAGGAAGAGGAACCCGAGGGCTCCGGCCTCGGGAGAACAAGAAGAAGAAGAAAAAGGACAAGAGCCGCAAAGGCAAGGGCCAAGCCCTCAATGCCGACGATGAAGACATGGTGGCTGCGGTCGACCGCAAAACGGAACCGACCCCGCCGCAGGGGGGGGGAGACCTTCGAGCGGCATGCTCAAAAAGCCATGCGTAATCACAACTACCCCGTCAAGCACACCCTCGAGGAATGCAAAAGCGGTGCGCAAAACACTTCGCCAAACTCGGGGCCATTCGAGGGGAGGAGGAAGGGCGCGAGGGCGTGCCGAGGAGACAAGGGTTTCCGAAGGTGAACAATCGCTTCATGATCTTTGGCGGCAACACCAAAGAACATGTCGGTGCGGCAACGCAAGAAGGAGCGGACGGGAGGTGTATGCGACCGAGCCGGCGATCCCGGCTGCGCAAGTGGTCGGATCAAGCCATCACCTTCGACGGTCGGATCACCCTCGGCACATCCCAAACCCGGGGCTTATCCATTGGTGGTGGATCCCATCATTGCCAATACCCGGCTCACCAAGGTCCTCATGGACGGAGGAAGCGACCTCAACCTCATTTACAAGGAAACGCTTGACCTCCTCGGGGTGGACAAGTCCAAGATCCGCCCGGGAGGGCCAGCATTCAACGGCGTCCCCCCGGCAAGCAACCGAAGCCCCCTCGGGGCGGATCGACCTACCGGTGCCGCCGGGGACCCCTCGAACTTCAGGCAAGAGACTCTCACCTTTGAGATCCTTGAGTCCGGGGTACATACCACGCACTCCTCGGGCGGCCTTGCTATGCCAAATTCATGGTCTGCCCCGAACTATACCTACCTCAAGCTCAAGATGCCGGGGCCGGCGGGTGTCATCACAAGCGAGGCCCTTCGCACCCTCACGCATATGAGTGCGGCGTGGAGAGCGTGGAGTACGCCGAGGCACTCGCCATTGCCGAGGCACTCATTGCCGACTTGAAGAGAAGCTTTTGAGATCGCAATCGAGCACGTGGCCAACGCGCCGGGACGGGAGCCGAGCCCTCCTCGGGCACCAAGAAGATCCCACTCGATCCCAAGCAACCAAAGGAGAAGCTATCGACTATCGGCTCGAGCTGGATCCGAAATAGGAAGCGGTGCTTTCGTCGACTTCCTCCGTCGCGAACGCCAAAACGTTTGCATGGGGACCCTCGGACATGCCGGGCATACCGAGGGATGTCGCCGAGCACTCCCTAGACATCCGGCAGGGCTCAAAGCCGGTCATGCGGCGCTTGCGCCGTTTGATGACGCCAAGCGGAAGATCATCGGCGAAGAGATCCACAAGCTGGGCGGGAGGCCGGATTCATAAAGGAAGTATTCCACCCCAGTGGTTAGCTAATCCTGTATTAGTAGAGAAAAGAATGGGAAATGGAGGATGTGTGTGGACTACACTAGTCTCTCAACAAAGCATGTCCAAAAGTTCCCTTTCCTTTGCCTCGAATCGACCAAATTGTCGACTCCACCGCGGGATGCGAGACTTTGTCCTTTCTCGATGCATACCCGGCTACCATCGATCAAAATGAAAGAGTCCGACCAGCTCGCGACCTCGTTCATAACAACCTTCGGGATGTATTGCTACCTCACAATGCCCTGGGCCGGGCCGAGGAACGCCGGGGCAACGTACCGGCGCTGCATGCAAATCATCTTCGGAGAACTCATCGGGAAGATTGTGGAAGCCTATGTCGGCGACATAGTGGTAAAATCCAAGAAAACGACGGACCTCGTGAGAGACCTCGGGGGAAACCTTCGAGTGCCTAAACAAGAAGGGAGTCAAACTCAACCCCGAAAAATGCGTATTTGGGGTCCCCGAGGATGCCGCTGGGTTTCATCGTCTCTCAACGAGGCATCGAAGCAAACCCAACCAAGGTTGACGCGATCACGAAGATGGGGCCAATCCGAGACCTCAAAGGAGTTCGAGGAAGGTCATGGGCTGCTGGCTTCACTAAGCGAGGTTCGTCTCCCGCCCGGGAAAGGGGCCTTCCCCCATCGGCTCCTTCGCAAGACCGAGCACTTTGCACGGACCCCGAGGCCGAAGAAGCCCTCGGCAACCTCAAGAAGCTCCTCGACTAGTCCACCAATCCTGGTGCCACCAAACCCGGGAGAGACCTTGCTCCTCTACGTCACGGCCACTACCCGGGTAGTCGGTAGCGGTGGTCGTAGTAGAGCGCCGGGAAGAGGGGCACACGTTGCCGGTTCAACGCCCGTTTACTTCATCGGTGAAGTACTTTCCGACACCAAGACTCGATACTCGCGGATGCAAAAACTGCCGTGACACCATCGCATCGACACGAAGAAAACCGCCACTACTTCCTCGCGCACCCGGTCGCCGTGGTATCCTCATTCCCCTCGAGGAAATCATCCAAAATCGAGAGGCCACGGGAAGAGTGGCGAAGTGGGCGGTGGGAGCTCATGGGCGAGACGATATCGTTCTGCCTCGCAAGGCGATAAAGTCCCAAATCTTGGCCGACTTTGTGGCCGAGTGGATGATACACAACTACCCCGGCACCTATCCAAGCCGAATGTTGGACCATGTATTTTGACGGGTCCATGATGAAGGCGGGTGCGGGAGCCGGTTTGCTTTTTATCTCACCCCTTGGGGTTCACACAAGGTATGCCATCCGGTTGCATTTCCCCGCCTCCAACAACGTCCGAGAATCACGAGGCGCCGGTTAACGGTCTCGGGATCGCGGTTGACCTCGAGATCCGACGGTTGGAAACCAGGGGAGATTCTCAACCGGTTATTGACCAAGTCATGAAGGCCTCGGCGTGCCACGACCCCAAGATGGAAGCATATTGCCGAGAAGTGCGCAAACTGGAGGAAAAGTTCCACGGGCTTGAGCACAAGCACACTCCAAGACGCTACAATGAAGCTGCGGACGAGCTCGCTAAGGTCGCGGCGACCCGAGGTACCGTTCCCCCAAACGTACTCACCCGAGATCTCAACGAGCCCTCGGTTAAGTACACTCCCTTGGAAACACCCCGGGGCTCCTAGAGACAACTCGTAACAAGCCGTGCCCGAAGCCATGACGGTCGACCAAGTCTCCGACCGAGAGAGCCTCTATGGGAATACCTATCCCAAGGAGAACTACCCAAGGATAAAACCGAGGCTCGCTGGATTGGCGAAGGGCAAAGTCCTTTGCGCTAATTGGAGACAAAAAGAGAACTCTACAAGAAAGGAGCCTCGGGAGTATACATGCGATGCATACCCTCGGCGGAAGGCGAGATTTGCTCGGAGACACCCATAAAGGGAGTGTGGCCATCATGCCGCACCAAGGACTCTTGTTGGTAAAGTCTTGAGACAAGGCTTCTCATCGGCCCCGCGGTACGGGACGCAAATGAAGTTGTGCGCACCCGCAAGGGGTGTCAATTCTACGCACGCAAGACACATCTTCCAAAGACAAGCCTGAGACCATACCTCCGACATGGCCATTTGCGGTATGGGGGCTCGACATGGTCGGTCCCCTCGAAAAAAGGGCGCCCGGAGGACACACTCATGTCCTAGTCGCCATCGACAAGTTCTCCAAGTGGATCGAAGCCCGAGCTGTGGTGAACCCTCGGACGGAGGAAGCGGTGAAGTTCTTTACGAACATCATTGCCCGTTTTGGAGTCCCGAACTCCATCATCACGGATAATGGAACCAACTTCGTGGGAAAAAAGTTCCTCGACTTTTGTGGCGACTACGGCATCCGGGTTGACACCTCGGCCGTAGCCCACCCAAGGACCAACGGTCAAGTGGAGCGTGCCAATGGCATGATCCTACAAGGACTCAAGCCGAGGATCTTCAATCGGTGAACCGGTATGGGAAGAAATGGTACCAAGAACTACCGTCGGTACTATGGAGCCTTCGAACAACGAAAAGCCGAGCCACGGATTCACCCCATTCTTTCTAGTCTATGGGGCGAGGCGATCTTGCCCACGAGACATTGAATATGGGTCCCCAAGGCTGCGAGCCTACACCGAGCGGGGCAACCGCCAGCAAGGCAAGATTCCATCGACCAAGTCGATGAGGCCCGAGAGGTCGCACTCACGAATTCAGCAAGATACCAACAAGCTCTACGCAAGTATCATGCCAGCGGCCCCGAAGCCTCGGGAGTTCCAAGTCAACGACCCCGCATTTCGGTGAACGAGGATAACAAAGGGCGCCACAAGCTCACTCCACCTTGGGAAGGGCCTTATTTCATCGCCGAAATACTAAGGCCCGGGACCTACAAGTTGAAGAACAAGAAGGGTGAAGTCTACTCCAACGCACGGAACATAGAACAAAGAACGTCGCTTCTACCCTTAACCTCGCACTAGAAGTCAAACACTTATGTTTTTTCGCTCAATAAAAGATCTACATCTTTTATGAAGAAATACTTCTTGTGCATACCTTAAGGGAGTCTTAGCCTCGTCCAAAGACAAGACTAAAACTCCGGGGGGGCTACACGGGGACCCCCCTTGGGGACCCCCTCCTCTTTCTTTTTCGAAACTTTTTCTTCAAAGAAAAAAGTTCTCCCCGCGCACACTCGGATCGATCGTTTAAGTTGCAAAGGTCGCACACGCACAGATCCTAAGTGAGGTAGCCGAGCCAAGCGGATCGTCCCCTAGTGGCACCCGTCACGGACCGCCCCGGTGGCATCCATGCTCACTATCTCGCGAGCGGTGAAAGTAAGCGACCGGCCACACAATAAACGAGAAATTCGAGGAACGCAACACAATCATAACGCACCTGCCCAAGACACAAGGCCTCGGGCAGCACCATTGTTTATGAACACATTCCTTATCCATTTAACTTTTTTATACAAGGGAGATCAAGGGGCATCGCGAGCCTCGTCCCTGGCGTCACGGACAGCCGGCGAAGAGGCATCGGTGCGGGCGACATCCTCGGCAATGGTATCCCCGAGGGAGGCGTCGGACCCGTCGGCGCATCCCTCGAGACGGCATCCCGCATCTCCGTGTCCGCCTCATAGCTTGATTCTATGGGGGAATACGGAGGGCATACCTCGTCTTCAAAGCGGGAGGCCAAGCTCGCGTCGCGGATCGCCCACGGTTATACAACTCCCCGGGTCTTGGCGGCATCGTGCGGGACGCCCTCGTCATCCGAGCCGAGGAAGAAGCCACCCGCGGCGTTGCTCGGTACCACGGGCTGCATCGGGAAGTGCGGAGCGTACACCGCCGCCATGCGCGTCCGCACGCGAGCCGGAAGGCATTCCCCGAGCTCGAACTGAGGAAACCGCCCCACGGCGCTCAGCGACCACTGAGCCGAGGGCCCGACCTCCGGGTTGTCCGCCCGGGCGGCGGATGAAGTCCGGCAGGGCCTCTTCTAGCTCCGATGCGACTTCGCTCCCGCTCCGGCCCTTAGGCGGCGTAGCCGCGGTCTCCACGGCCCGGTCCGGACCTTCTCCGCCTACGGCGCGACAGGCACCAAGGTGATGTCGGCAACATGAAGCGATCAAAGGCGGAAAAACCTGCCAAAGGAAAGAACGTACCTTGGCACTTCAGCTGCCAGCCCAGCATCACGCCGTGCTCATCCGCGAGCGACTTGTGGAGCTCCTCCTTCTCCTTTTGAGGGTCTCCCCTCGGACACCAACTCCCCGTCACGGGTGTTCAGGCGTCGCACATCTCCGCCCGCTTCCTCGCCTCTTCCCGGGATCGTCCCTTTCGCCATTGGCCTCCTCCGGGGCCCTGGAGGACTGCTTCCGGGCATCCTCAAAGTCCTGGCTCACCTGAGCCATTTCGGCTGCCACCTTGGCAGCCTCGGACCTGGCCTTGACGAGCTCGGCCTCCGCAGCCCTGTCGTTGAGACTCCCTCTCCTCGGCGAGAGTAGTAAGCCGGGACGTCTCGCTTTGGGCCTCGATCAATTTCACCGCGCCGCCCGAGGGCGGTCCGATTCGGACATTCCGGCGAAGGAGCTCGGACTTCTCCCGGCGAATCGTCGGAGATTCTGCGGCAAAGACACCACCAATTATGGCACATACATAAAGAAAATGCAGCGGAAAATGGCAGCCAAGACACTCACCGCGTCGGCCTCAAGGCGAGACGACCGGTTATGGTGTCACCCATCTTCGCAAGGCCGTCGGCGACCCAGCGCGGATCTCGCTCATGGGTCCTCCACGCGGGACCTCGGGACGGTCATCGATCACCACGGCGGGACCCCGCACATCACCCAAGGTCAAGGGGGACCACCCCAACGAGTTGGCTCGGGAGGAAGCATTTCATCCACCGGCATCTCCCCGTAGCTCGGGAAACCCAAACCGTAAAAGTCCGAGGCCCCTTCGGCTGGCCGACCATTGTGCACGGACCTCACCAACGCCGAAGACGACGCTTTTGTGAAGGGTGTGTCCAACCCGGGCGCATGGAGCAATGGGAAGTCAGGATTGTACGCCTCATGAGCCCCGGATCGGTGGGAGCCGACACAAGTGAAGACCTCCGTGTCTCCGCCGCCTCGAAGAGCTCCTCCCGAGAGAACTCTCGGACGAAGGGGCTTGGCTCCTCGGGGAGGGCAGGCTGCGTCGTGGGACCCCTCAAACGGCGCTTAATCGCTCCGGGCGCTGGGCTGGCGCCCGCAGCCCCGGCCGAGCTCTCGAGTCGATCACCATAGGCTGGGTGGACGACCCACCATCACCACCCCAGAGGCTTGAACCCCTCGGAAGAAATCTCGGTCGTCCGGCCGGGCCCGACCCCCTCCCGAGGCTCGGGGCTAACACCACGGGGGAGCCCAACGCAGGTGGGACAACGTCTTGGTGAGACAACCCCGCCTCCGGGCCCGGCCGAGGCTTGCGCACTAGCCTTCGGGGCCTTCTTGGGGTGCAAGGACAGAGTGGGGGCCCCGCTCTCGAAGTCAAAAACGCGTCAAAAAGAAGCCAAAAATACCGAGAAAGGAGGCTAATCGCGAAAACACGAAGGGACTCACGAGGCCCGAGGGGATCGCCCGGTGTGGCCGAGGCACGGAAGAGCTGCGACTGGCATCGCACTTGGCGCCGGGCCGTCTCCCCCACGGTTTCGCAGACGCGGAGAGGGGCGAGAAGGGGCGTCATCGGCTCTTCACCTCGGCGGCGCCCCGCGGCGCTCGAGTCGTTGGCCCTTCACGCCGAGCCTCACCTTGCAACGTCAAGGCGCCCACATCGGGGAACCCCCGAGCCGCCACCGATCCGGGGCCTCGGTGCGGGAAGCCTCGGGCGCACGAGTCCCGGCGACCTCCGACGTCTCGGGCTCGGGCACGTAGCAAAGCCCCGAGTGGGTCGGCAACCCCAAGGCTCTGGGTCTATACGGGCCGCCACATCATCATCCGACGAGTTCACGACGAACTCGCCCTCCTCATCTTCGTCCTCCTCGGTGGTCGAGGTATCGACGATTGGCCCCGCCTCGTTGCTCGGCCCGGCGGTTGGCGCGCCCACGTTCTTCTTCTTCTCCTCCTCCCTCCTTCAGCGCCCGCGCCCTCCGCTGCTCGAAAGCACGGTTTTGCCGTTTGGCGCGCGGCATCTAGATCGGGCACAGCGGAGGAGAGTCGTGATAGTTCAAACGACCGCAAGAAGATGGAATAAGAACCGCGGTGGTAGCCACGCGCAACAACAACAAGACAATGCAAGAACACTGAAGCCAAAAGCACTTACCAAGGAGATGTACCCATGGGCGGGCGCATAGGGATCTCGGGAATGCGGGGCGGAGTGTTGGACCCCAACGCCTCCCTCACCCTCTTGGCGAGCCATCGGTGGAAAGCGTAAGGGCGACATCCGAGACTCCTCAAGACCAACGGCCGAGGGGGTCATCTCGGTACATGCACAAAGGGCGAGCCATCAATGGCAACACCGGCGCCGATGAAAGCGGCAACCACGGCCCGCGGCGTTCACCTCCCTTTCTCGAGCCGCGGGGACCGCGCCTCGAGCCCTCCAACCGGGGATGATCCGCCGAGGGTGGACCCCAATTCCACTTATTCGGTCGCTGCTTGAGGACACGCCCGGTGTACGCGGGAAGCGCGTTCCCGTCGTTGCGGAGGTAGAACCACTGGTCCTGCCACCCCTTGTTGGAGGAGGTGAGCTTGGACCACGATGTACCCATCGGCTCGGTTCGGCCTTGTGCGCTCCGATCGGACTTGCGTGGCGCAACCACCAACGCGCAACGCCCGCCGTGCCCCTCCCTTCACCACCGAGGCAGTGGTGAGATCTGCCTTGAAGAACCACAGCCAAAGGTCCCAATGCGGCTCGATCCCCAGGAATCCCTCACAGAGGGTAACAAAGATAGCCGCCCTGAGAGATCGAGTTCGGGGGCGGATGGTGGAGCTCGGCGTCATAATGATGAAGAATCGCTCGAATAAACCGCCCCGCCCGGCATCCCGAACCCGCGCCGGTGAAGATCCATCGGACTCACCACATAGCCATTAGGAGGGTTAGGCTCCTCCTCGGTCCAATGTGGCGCAATCCCTCCGGCCGCTCGGCATTGGTACGAGGGCGAAGAAGCCCTTCCTCGACAAGCGAAGCTTTTCCTCCGTCGCCCGTCGTTCTCGGCCACGGTTCGGCATCGAGCACCTCCCTCGCGCCCCGTCACCACCACCAGATTGCGCCATGGACAAACGGGAGGACGAAGAACGGCAACCACCGGCAACACCATTCGCACGAGCCCAAGGCAAGTGGATCTCTCCCTTAATCTCTCCCAATCTTTCTTTCTATCTCCCGATTGCCGCAGCAAAGAAGGCAAGAAGGCGATGGCAAGAACAAAGGAGCAACTATCGCCGCCGCCCGGCGACCCCCATATTTATAGGGGACGGGAAGGCAAAACCGCCGGCCTGGGCAACGAACCAACTCACGGAATGAACGGCCCGTGATGAACAGAACCGCTCATCCAACGGCTCGGGCGCGCGGTAGAGCCGTCAAGAGCATTAATGCGGCTTGACGGTGCTCTCGACACGCCTCGACGACGAAGCCCGCGAGCCACGTCCCATCGGATCGAACCGAACGTCACCGGGGCGCGCGAGGGAGACGCCGTCTCCGGTCGGGGTAAAACCGTCCGGCCGTTCATATCCGGCAGCGCCCGACCCTAAGGGGCAAAAAAGTCGATCCGATGACGGTTCTCACCTCGGTGGGAACCAAACGAGCCTCGGGCTGGCGCACGTCAACGTGCATCCTACGATCCGCAGGTTGCCCGCCGGGCCCACATGGGTTTCTCTGATCGCCTCGGGATAACCCGAACCCGGGGACGGGATGGAAATGCACAACCGGCTATACCCAGGCCCTCCGGGCCCGGGATTTCTGAACGTGTTTAAGACCCGGGTCGCTTTATAGAGATGTCCCATCCGTGGGAGGCCTACTGAGGCCCTCGGGGTTGACCCGTCAAACCCCGGGATCTCGCTAAGCGGTCCGAGGGTTCTCATGGGGTGAATCCTAGATCACATAGCCGACCCTTGCTCCGGCGAGGGCACGGGCACCCCACTTAAACCCGACCCGTTACAACGTTCAAACGGAGCGCACCATGGTCGGCTTTCGGGGCACCGAGGTGTGTCTCCCCTCCTCCTCCCTTCGGGAGGGCGACAGAGGAGCGTATAATCAAAGTCGAGGAAGCCTGGGTCGACCTTTGCGCACATAAGCGCGGGCCTCGGGCTGCCCACGCAAAACCGAACGAGACTCCGCACAAATAAGCGCAATTTAAGAGCTGTTTCAGCCTCGCCCGGCGTCGCGGTATAAAAAGACCTCGAAGGAATCCGCCATTCCATTCGAGGCCTCGGGGTTACTACACCCAACGGTGCGCTACACCCATTGTAGACGAACCACCCCGAGAAAAAACAAGGCGACGGAACAAGATAACCCCGGCGAGTCCACACTCGCCCCGGGGCTCGGGGCTACCGTCGGGGTCCTAAATATCGGGCCCGTGACATTCTCATATAACGAAATTGTCGGCCCGTCGGGGCCCAAGAAAACTCGGCCCGCTATCATCCCGCTTTAGAAGGACGGCCCGCCAGACGGTGGACCGGGCCAAAGAGCCACGACGCCTACGTGAAGACGGAGTTGGCCCCAGACGGCCCACCGGAGTCACCGCGGCGAAAGAGCTCGCTACGCCACGGAGGACAAGGTCGGGGACCTTTACAAGACGACGAACCATGGCGCCCACGTCATCATCGGCCAACCTAAGGCTCGGATTCAACCCCAATTCTCCGTCTCGCCCGAGGGTGGCTTAGCTCACCGACCTTGGATGAGAGACCTCCGCCTCCCGAGGGTGGCCTAGCTCACCACCCTCGGGCGCAAAAACTCCGCCTCGCCCGAGGGAGACCCAACTCTCCATCCTCGAGCGAGGTGGCTCATCCCACTCACCCGGGTCATAGACCCTCGGGCGTGGGAGGTTCCGTCTCAAGGAAGGGAAACGGTTTGCATTTAATGCGGTTACACGGCAGACGAGGCGCCCGTGGCCATCGACACGCCCGATCAAATCGACCGCGAGATCACTTCCCAAATCCGACCAATGGGACACAAGGTCGAACCGGTGACATATTACGCCGCCCAAAGACGGAAACTAGGACAACTTTGTTCATTTCCCGAAACGCGGCCAAGACGCCACGGCGGGCGGACCCCCGGGCTTATGACACGCCACGGCCAGCTTTCACGGGACCGGCCCTCGCCATGCGGGACGGTGAGGGACGCCTCACGCATCCTCGGGGCTGCACAGGAAAGCGGCACGTCCGCCATCGGATTAGGGACGCGTGTCTTCATCAAACAACGCCCAAAGCCGGCCCGGCCCTCGGCGTGCGCATGCAACGAGCATAGCCTGGGAATTAGCCACCTAGGTATCCACATATGTAAACATTACTTCCCTCTTCCCTCTATAAAAGGGGGAGTAATGCCCCATTAGCAGGGGAGCCCGCACGGACAAAAGCATGACCACCTCCACCACCACGATCGTGGGGCTTGAGACCAGCGTCTCTCCCTCACACCGCTTGTAACCCCTACTACAAGCTCACCTTTGAGCGAGGTAACACACGAGCGGGACACCACCCGCTGGACGTAGGGCCCCGTTGGCTGAACCAGGATAAACTCGCCGTGTCAGTGTCCATCTTGCGCCACGCCATAGGAGGAGGGGGCACACGGCCCATAAATTCTTTATTGCCGGCACCCGAGGCACCCCGGTTCTCGGAACGCCGACATGCTTGGACCCTGAAACCAGATATGATATTTTATCCCTGTTGGTTGCATTTGTGCACTAATGAAGGAAGAACTTGTGACTTTTTTTTTTGAACTGAAACCGTGCCCAAAGATATAAATTACAAGAAAAGAAAGAAAACGAGAGAACAAAGAATACAAAACTACAAGCTGCCAAGCCATTGCCGAACAGAGGAATGAAACATGGGCTTTATCCTAAACAAGTCCTCTACCTCCTTGAAAGGCATCAGCCAAGAGCTCAAATCAGGCCCTGCCATTAAAAACCAGAGTTTCTTTTTCTTTCATTCCACAAACACCAGTCTGCAATCATGAACGCTTCCATAAAGAAAGGAAAATGGAAATTGACTTTTAGCAAGCTATATTTTCTAATGAACAGCTGCTTCATCATCTCAGACAATACCAAGTTTGAACCAACGAGTTACAGCACAAGGGCAATCAAAGAAAAGATGTTCCATGGTTTCTTCAACACTCTGTCTACGCACAGAGGACAGTTGACTATTTTTGTTTTGAAGGAACATGACAGTTGACTAATTAGTGATGGATCCATGACGACTCGTTACGATGACTACCTAGGATGTGTTGAGCATGTCAATGCAGCTGTACTATTCCTGAAGCAATATTATTTTTCTATTGCACTGATCTTGAAAATATTGTGTTTACTTAGAACGGAGGACAGATATATTGGTCGGGATGTCCTGGAGCGTATAGTTGATGGAAGCGAAAAACCAAGCAATCTAAAATTTCTACTTTTACAGTTTATCACGAAAAATTTTTCTAATGAGCTAATACTTGGTCACGGTGGATGCGGAGTGGTTTACAAGGTAATTTTTCATTGCGTTGCCAATTTTGTTACGATAGAGCTTAATTTGATTTCTTCTCGAAAAAAAGAGAGCTTAGTTTGATTTCTTAATTTAATGCACCCGGAGATTCACATATGAGAACTTAAACAGGGCATTCTACGAAATAGGATTATTGCGGTGAAGCGGCTTTCCAACAGCCATACAATCGAAGATAGGATGTTTCACCAAGAGGTTCAAAGCTTAATGAGGGTTAAGCACCAGAATATTGTGCAGTTCCTAGGCTACTGTTCTCATACAGAAGAGCAGGCATTAGAATTGTCAGGAATCTTGTTATGGCCCAACTACGAGAAAGATTGCTCTGCTTCGAGTATATAAGCAATGGAAGCCTTCGAGACATTATTACAGTTATGGCAAAACACATCCAACCTTTTTTTGTGTTGGCACTTAATGACAGGAGTGAATGCATGAACTCGTGATGTTACGTAAGTCCTTGAACTCTCAAAACACATTATTTGAGGTACCTAAACTTGTCATAAGGTGTCATCTAGTTCTAGAACTCTTAAAAAAAAAAATCATTTTTAGGTCCTTAAACATGTCATAGTGTGTCATATAGGTCCAGCAAACAACATATGTTGGTCTCTAGTGCTCCATCTACACGCTCTAGAGACACATAAAGACAAGTTCGAGAACCTAAGTCACACCGATAAGTTTAGAGATCGCCCGTGTATTTTACTCTAATGACAAATTATAATTGTTTTGAATAGTAAAAGTGTTTTTTCAGTTTGTCCAATTAATTTCCACTGAATTCAGCTTATTTCAATACCCTAAACTATTTTGCTAGGTCAATGTAGCCTCTACAACATTTAAATTTCTATTTTTGGTACAAACTATAAAATTGTGTGATAGTCAATATCATAAGTTCATAACCTAAATCTTCATAAACTCATGGCTGAACTACTGGGAATTAAATTGTATGGACCCTGGGTCCATTCTTGCTTGGAATTTATTTCGTGCACAATTACCCTGAAATTTAGGAAGTTGACAAATTCTCGGTATCATCTTGAGTGTTTGATTCCAACACCCCCATGTGCCACGTGTCAACCATCAGTGAGAGGGTGCATTGGAGAGTGAATGGACACAGGGTCTATACAATTCAATTCCGAACTACTATGCTATCTATGCAGTTAAACATGCATAGATCGAGATTGAGTGCTTCCTTACTTTCATACCTAACTTATTTCTTCTTTCCAGATGAGTTAAGGGGCCTTGAGTGGCATATGCGTTATCAAATAATTAAGGGAATTTGTGAGGGTTTGCACCATCTTCATAAGGAAAACCATATCATTCACATGGATCTGAAACCTTCTAATATATTATTAGATGATCAGATGGTGCCAAAGATTATAGATTTTGGTCTATCAAGACTCGATGACAAATCGCGAACCGTGACTGTGGAGCGCCTTATAACACTGTAAGCTACAAAATCGGTGAACATATACATTGTATTTTTATACATTTTCTCTAATACATTTCTTATGTTGCAATGCATCTAAATCATCTATTTCATGCAGAGGATATTGTGCTCCAGAGTACCAGGATCATGGAAAAATGTCACCAAAGTCAGACATCTATAGTTTGGGTGTTATAGTCAAGGAGCTAGTGACCGGAAGTAAGAAGAAGCCAAATATTCCTAAAGTAAGGGTGATTAATAACCTCACATTAATAACCTCACATTGGATACCCCTTATTACATTTGACTTTTCCAAGATCCTCGATGACCTTTAATTATCTTTGTGATACTCTCAAAACCCTTCGCATTTAACACCATACAAATCTATACATCTAGCTTGAATTAAACAAACTTACTTTTTTTAAAAAAAAATATATCTTTCTTTGTAGGTTTTATGGTTTGACCAAATAATTCACTCCAAATGACATTTTTTTCAAGAACCACCCCAAATGCCATTTGACCTTTTTTTAAAAAAAAAAAAAGGTTGGGATTTTCCCTGTTGACTTCAGTAAAAAATGGCATTTGACCTATGCTTCTCCTACTGTCCACTAACGGATCTAGTTTTCAAGATTTTACAATGGATTACCTCCACAACATTTGTTTCAAAATTTTGCCACATTACGAGTCATGAGTTCTGGTTTTCTAGGAAGTTTGCAAGAAAGTAAATATATTTCTAGTAGAAAATTGGATCTTTTGCCCGCAGCGTGTTCCTAGCCGATTCTTTTTTTTTTTTTAAGAATCGGCAGGAGAGCTGTCCGCTATATTAAAAGAAGAGGCGCCCGGACAGGCGAAGTACAAACACAAATTATACACAAGCTGCAAAAGTGAAAGAATAAAAAGGTGGGCACTATGTTAGCGCTAAGAGAATTGTAGCCGGTGGTGATTCACGCAAAAATCTAGGTGTTTTGCTCCCGCCATGATCCACACTCGCGCTTCTTGCTTGATCTTCTGTAGAACTCTAAAGTTTGTGGACTCCTTTTTTGGAAGACTCTCGCAGCCGAGTTATTAATTTCTAGGGGCTATTGTTTTTGTTTTTTTCCTGTGGCGTGAACGGGTGCCTAGCCGAGTTAGTAGGTGGCTTTAGTAGCAGGCAATGGTGCCGCCGTGCATGATAAGTTTACTTTCTACCTTAAACGGAATGCTCGAGGGGTCGATTTTTTTTTTTCTTATATAGCTGCTGCATCTGCACTTTGTTTGTGAACAGGTACTTAGAAGGTGGAAGCACAGGTGGAATAAATCAGCAAACAAGGCACTACCATTGTTGTGGTACAGACAGGTGAGTAAATGCCTCGAGGTGGCTACAATATGCACAGACACAAACCCAACAAATAGGCCTCATATATGGGATATAATTTGTGAGCTGAACAAAGTGGACAGTGGTTCTGATGTCAGTGACGCTGCTGAGTGGCTTGAGTTGGAGGGTATGATTGGAGTTGAGCCGCTCGAAATACGCTTACCATTCCAGTTTAACAAGAAGATATCATTTTCTATTGAGCTCAGCAATAATGAGACAAATGGTTACGACTTTGCCTTCATGATCTCGACGACAGAGACAGGGGCACTGTTCCACTAGGATCCAAGTGTAACATCACCATAACATTGCAGGAACTAGAGAGGGCACCACCACAGGATTACTGCAGGGATGAGTTCAGCGTGCAGAGCACCAAAGTGTACGGGAACCATGCGTCGTCTTTGGATATGGATATCACACAGGACGCGTTCAGTGAAGAGCCAGGTAAAGTGGTTGATAAGGTAGATTTGATAGTTGTTCTGGACGTGCCACCATCTTCCACCAGTGACCAGTGACCGAGGCACATGTGGATTTATATTATATGCACACCAGGGTAGCTGATCCTTGCATTGTAGTTCTGTTCTGTCAACCAATATATATAGATCGCCAAGCTAGTCCATTGTTATGTACTGTATCAGTTCTAGTGATCAAGTAACTGTTGACACGACAGATGCACACATAAATCTACCTGATGGATGATATCATTTGCGATTTCATCGAGTTCACTGATCATCATGGTGAGCCAATGCAATATATCCTCTATGACCAGAAGACGAATACTACTTTCATGCGAGCACAACGAATTATGCTATTGATTCTAGTTCACTGATCATCAGGGTCCACTTCGGTCATGACTCGTCTACGTTAGTTGCAGTAGATCTGAACATTAGTCAGTATGACCACTAGACTTCAAAAAGCATTAGGCAAATCAATTGCCAACGGAGTTGCAGCGAGGGCAGTCACAGACTCACAGGTCACACAGCTATAACTGGGCATGCTACTCAAAATTTAAACCTACTGAGTCAAGAGAACCAACTACTTACTTCCGTCCCACAACAGATGCAATTCTAGCCCCTACACAACTGTAACAAATATTTGGCGACTAGTATATACACATGTTGGCCATTGCAAAATTTGAATGAATCAGGATCCAGCGATAGTTCGTTAAAACACATAAGAAATGTACACTTGCGCCTGACAGACCTAAGTTTTTACATGCCGATGCTATACACCTACTCTTTGCTCTTCTAATGGTCAGTGGTCCGATGTTCAAGAGCACAGGATCCCTGGAGAAATTTGCGAAATTGGGTCACCTCCAAACATGGTTCGCAGGGGAAGGAAAAGTCTCATCAATTCTGTATACGGTTGCCCCGGAAGACAGAACCATGCGATTGTGCACCAAAAGCAAGAGGAAACAAAACAGTACGTCGTATCAGCTAATACCTTCAGAATCAGGATAGAATCGAGAGTTCACCCATCCAGCCCAGTCTCGTAGCTCAGCAAAAGTTGGCGAACATAAGCAATGCGAAGAAACTGTTGATATTAGAGAAACTGTTGATATGAGCATACACGAGCATGAGCACAATGAGTCAATGATCAACTTTCCTTCGTTTGATGATAATAAGGTAACATGGCATGCCAAGTTTCGAACAACGACATCAGCAAAGTGTTGCAAATTTGCATTGCCAAATTGAATTAGGAGTAGATCAAACTAAAGGCCTACACATTCAGAAGAGAGGTAGTGGAAGACTTGAGCTAATTTGGCCCCCTTTGGCTTATGCCGCAGCCGTCTTGTAATTGCAACCTTTGGCTGGCTCGATCAGAATTCGGCCTCTTCTTCTACCTTGGACAGTTTGATTGGCTGCTTCACGCTTCTGCCATCCCCATCCCCACCCCCACGCTTCCTGCTGGTCTCGCGCGAGACCTCCACCATTTCCTCCATCTTGGGAGTCAGGTACGCGCTCGCCTTGCTCGTCGACTGCACGTCCATCCCAGAGGCGCTCATGCCAGCTAGCAGGCACGCGCGCCCCGTCTTTTGGTACTCCGCCCGGTCTCCGACGTGCGCGGTGAGATCGCGCAGTTCCTCCTTGGTCGCCTCGCACGTGGGATCGTCCCCGGCCGCCCCCGGCGGCACCCGGCGCCGACTGCTCCACGGCCTTGAGCCTGGACTCGAGGATCCGTGCGGCGCCGGCGTTCTGCCCGCCGTCGGCCGCCACACGCGCGGCCGCGATGTCCTCGGTCGCCGCGAGGCGGACGCGCTCCCGCTCCACGTCCACTGACGGGGCAGGCAGTGTCATGAGCTCCGACGGCCTCTGCACAACGGCGGCTGGTGCGGCGGCCAGGCGCACATGGCCCGTAGGCCGTAGCGGCCTCTCGGTAGATGCAGGTCGCCTTGACGAGGCGGGTGACCTCCTCCGTCGGTCGGGCTCTGGGAACGTACACGAGCACCAGGAACCGCCTCACCTCGCCGTCGTAGAGCTCGCCGACGTCGATGGAGGCGGTGCGGCCGTCGGCGCCCACGTGGCTGCCGTAGGCGCCGGACTTGGCACGTGACGGCGACGCACGCATCCTGCACGGCCACGGACAGGAGCCAGCCGACGCAGCGCGCGAACGAGTCCTGGATCGCCGCCTGGTTCCCGACGGAGAAGGTACCGCCCGTGGCCTCCGCGACGGCGTGCATCGCGGCGGCGTCGTGTTTGGTGCCGAAGCCGAACGTGTGGATCGGCGCGGGCCGGCCGCTCTGACGGCACGACGGGGAACCAGGTTGGCGTAGCTCTTGATGCCGTCGGGCCTGACGCTCGTCCAGCAGCCGGAAGTGTCCTGGCCGTCGGATAGGAGGATCATCCCGGCGACGTCATTCTTCTCCCGGCGGCCAGCGAGCACCTGAGCGCCCACGCGGAGGCCCTGACCAATGTTGGTGCTCGACGCGACACCGAGCGCCCCCACGGCGATCTTCGCCGAGGCCTTCCCGCGTCTTCAGCACCAGCATGAGGGGCCGCAAGCTGGCGCGGCGAGAGAAGGTGACGACGGAGAGACGGTCGGCAGGGCCGAGCTGGTCGATAACAAAGCACATGGCCTGCTTCAGCACCTCCAGCTTGCGGCCCAGTGCTGACGTCGAGAACGGTGACGAGGTCGAGCGGCGCGTCGGACGGCGCCTGCGTGCACCAGCACCGCGAATCTGTCCCGGGACGCGCCCCTCGCAACGGCCGGAAACTCGCACTGCGTGTTGAGGACCAGCACGCCGTTGGCTGCGGGGCCTGCGCCGGTCCGGTCGGACGCTCCAGCGGCTCGTCGTCTTGGTACTCGCCAGACGGCAGCGCAGGATCCTTAGTGTCGGCCATTGTTTGGTGGAAGTGGAACGGTTAACTAGGTTTGGTTCGGATTGGATTTTTTCTCCTCCCTCCTGCACATCAAAAGACAATTTCAGGTCCGCTACTACCTCTGCGCGCTCATGAAGTAACATGGATGCGGCTTCTTCGCGTTTATTATAGAAAAAAAGTGTTTTCAACTCCCTAAAATCTCTAACTAAAATCTAGCATCCAAACAACTAGAGATGTTTTTTTTATGTACTCCCTCTATTTTTTTTTTTTTTTTTTTTGAGAATTACTACAACGCATCTAGAACGCGTACACTCACCCCTATGAACACACGCACGCAAACCCTACCCCTATGAGCACCTCAGAAGGGCTGGCGCCGGCAGATCTGGAGATTCTCGAAGTTTTTACCACTTAATGCATAACGCCGGTAAATCCTTGGGAAAATCCGGGGAAAAGGTGCGAAAGCATGGGATTTGAACCCCGGTGGGTAGCGCCCCACCTTTGGACCGTCCTACCATTGGACTACAAGCCAATTCGCTACTCCCTCTATTTCAAATTATAAGTCATTCTAAGAATCTTGGATAGTCAAAAATATCACTAAAATTATAGAGAAAAATACAAAAATTTATGACGTCAAATAGATATACTATCTGAAGAATCCAATTACACTTAGTTAGCATCCTAAATGTTGTTATCTTATCGTATAAATTTGGTCAAATTTGAGATGCTCGATTCTTGGAATTACTTATTACAATTAGGGATGGATGGAGTACAATTCATATAAATGAACTAAAAAATCTCTAATTAAAATCTAGCAGCCAAACAACTAAAGATGTTTATGATCTAAAATTCAGATTAAAAAACTCAACTAGAATTAACAAAACCGCGATTATTTGCTAGCACACTGATATCTTTGCATCGAACACCTGTCCACACTGCGCTGCCGCAGCAATTGAACTCGACAACATGCACACAAACCACAAGGATGAATGCACACAAACAGAAGTCAGCTGGCAACGGGTCTCAGCCGCTCAGCAGCAAGGGGTATTTTTTATGCTTACAAGTCACACGTCACACAACTGTAACAAGACGAGGCGGCAAGCCCCTCAAAACTGTAACAAGGCATGCTACTCAGAATGAACATCCACCGAGCTAAGAGAACTAACTATATACACATCTTGGCCATTGCAAAATTTCAGTGAATCAGGATCCAGCAACATTTAGTACACAGACAGAAGAAATGTACACTTGCGCCGACAGACCTAAGTTTTTACATGCCGCTGCTATACACCTACTCTTAGCTCTTCTACTGGTCAATGGACCGATGTTCATGAGCACACAAGCACTCATATGCACCCCCTCAGCTCAAAACAATACCCAGCCCAGGATCTTGGATCCCTGACGCCAGGGAAGAAAAAAAACCTCATCAATTCTGTACACTGTTTGCCGCGGAAGACAGGAACATGTCCCTCCCAGTCCTGGTAATATGATCTAAACAAGTCCTAGCCAACCTGCACTCCAGCCTTCATCTGTGCCCTCGTAGCCCATCATACAATGCTGCATGTACTGCCAGTGAACAGACCGGCTGCACATACTCTTTGGCAGCTGTGGCAGCCCAACCACAGATATTGTCACGTCTGAATGCGTACACTTCAACGTGCCATAGTCATCTTTGGTGACGTCCTCCATGAAATCTTCTTTCAGGGAGCTAGTGTCGACCTGAATGATTCTTTCAGGGATGAGGCCCCAGTAGAAGACCGCGTTCGGGTCATTTTCTGTATGATCAACTTCCACCAAGGGACATGGATCACACACAATCCCAGCCCTTTCCAGCTGTAACCAAAAGAAACTTGACTGAGTTTGTATGTTCTTGTTCAACATTTCCAGCAATTAAAGAACCATGCGACTAGTCAGCAAAAGCGTGAGGAAAGAGCAGAACAGTCGTATCAGCTAGTACCTTCAGAATCAGGATACGGAATCGAGATTTCACCCATCCAGCCCAGTCTCGTAGCTCAGCAAAAGTTGGCGCACATAAAGCAATGCGAAGAAACTGTTGATATTTCTGATCATATGGAAAGGGCTCAAAAAGCCAGGTCCACTGGAAATCATGCCTCAATGGATCCTGAAACAAAGATACATGGACTTATTAAGTGATCAAATATTAGCACCCAAGTATTTGATTAAGTGATAAACAGCCATGCATAATCATGAAAAAGAAAATACAGCATATGCAGAAGAGACAATTTTTAGTTGTACACCTGCAAAAAGGTGCTGGATCCCCTTGCCACCAACCAATTTCCATGCACACTGAAATTTGAATGCACTACAAAAATGCTTTAAACCTATGGGGAATCCACGAGAATCCATACACAAAATGGACGAAAATGAGGGAAATCAGGGCCAGTCTCACATGACAAGGAAGTACAGACTAACACTAGAGTGAAAATATACTAATTATTTGAACAGGAATAATGTTAACAAATACTCCTACACAAGAATGCTTTGTATTTCATAATTCCGTACAGAAATTTCGAGTTATGCATTCAGCATTGAGAACCAACAGTTCCCAGTGCTCTTGAATAACCATCCAAACTAAAACAAATATTCTAATTTTGATCTGTACGGAAACCAATAATTGAAATGACTCTGGTTTGGAAATCAGGCTCAAATGAACATTGAAAAAACAGACTTTCCTTGACTTAATTGAAATTTATTTGTAAACACCCAGAAAAACTTAAGTTGATTTTAGACTCACCCTTGTCATTGCATAACCACGTGTAAGTTCCTCTCTTATCTTTTTTGAAGCTGCCTTTTGTCACATTGGACGCACAAAAAACTCTGGCGGGGTACAAGGCATCACTATGGGCATGAGACGCCCCTCTGAATGCAAGCAGGTAGTTGGCTCATCATGTAGACTTACTGGAACTTGCCAATGCCAATGAGCAAAAGTCTGAAAGAACACCGCGAACAAACCATTGACACTGGCATCCGGAAATTTCCGACAGACATAAGCCGCAAGGATCGCTAAATGAATCCCAGCAAAGAAGCCAAGATACTGAATGACATAGTACAAGAAGCACATTGTTAGACCAAAATGATGACCTTGTGTTCATATAGCTGGACTAAAATTGAACAGTTAGCAGAGAAAATTAAACCACATACATGACAATGAAGTCCTCTTTTTCTAGCCCATAGTTTGATGCATCGCAACAGAGCTTTAAAGTTCTGCAGTGTATTTTCAGTAAAGTAAAATTATTAGAAAAAAGAATTTGAAAAATAAACAAAACTTAGATCGTCTGGCAGATATTATCATAACGAGCAAGTTGAGATGCTCACAGATCAACTCAAGACAAGAAAGCAATGAAAATGGGGATATTAAAACCAAAATGATACGAGTTTGAAGGAAAAAGCAGAACATGACACGGCTAACTGCATGCTTCTCAGAGTAAATTCAATGGGCAATATAAAAATGCCGTGCAAGTAAATTCATTAGATTAATTTTTTAACCTCCGCATTTGGTACTAGCTGAACAATTTGTTCATTGACACGAACTCCAGATAAACTCCTCCAGCTCCGTGAGTCAATTTTCTGTAGTAGTTGAGGGCTAAATG
Organism: Hyparrhenia diplandra; assembly: GCA_015847255.1. NCBI lineage: Eukaryota > Viridiplantae > Streptophyta > Magnoliopsida > Poales > Poaceae > Hyparrhenia > Hyparrhenia diplandra. The sequence goes on from JADLZK010006814.1 coordinate 27,257, forward strand.
TATTTATAGCCTGCAAGAGCAAGTGAAGTCAGGAAGACTTGGACTGTATTGGGTAAAGAGTATGTCAAAGCAGAAGGGCACCAATGTCAAGATATTCACATATGGTTCTAATCTTGTATAAGTAATAGCAATCATAACATGAATCAGCTGGAACTTGGAAAGATCATAGTTTTGTCATTCAGAATATTCAGAAGAAATGCAGAAGCACTGCAAACGGTTATGACCTAATCTATTAACTGGAAAAATCACAGGGGAATTACTACATGCAGAATATTCAGATGGTGGTTGACTGATATGCCGCATGTTTAGCAAGCAAAGGTATATCAAAGATAAAGATAAGATGCAGTGACAGTGAAACCATTAACATTAGAAGGTTAATCCAATCAATAGTGCTAAAGACAGAAAGTTTAGTCATTTGTCAAGAATTTAGAAGATCATAATATTTGTAGATTGAATACCACACAACAAGACCACATGAGAAGTAGGAAACACATATAACATGGGATGATAGTAGTATAAGAAGCATTAAGAAAAAAAATGGAACAAGTTATGGTATCCATGTAATCTGCTTGCCTTTAATGCATCAATAACAGGGAGCTGGGCATATGTGAAATCAACTGCAATCCCAGCGAATCTAAATCGCATTAATGGAACCTTAGCCTTCTCAACAGTTTGCAGTTCTGATACTTCTGATCTGCCCTCAAGAATTTGTCTCAAAACAACAAAGAAATGGTACTGCAAAATAGACAGGAGTTATTCTGTCGACACTACAAATCAGTATCGGCGAGTCAGAGTAAAGATATGAAACAGAAAGAACCATACCCACCTGCAGCGTCGCAATACAAGGTCCAACACAAAGTACATCAATGTCAGATTCAGGTCCATGAGCCTTGAGAAAGAGAAAGCAAGCTTAGTCAAATCCAGTGGAGATGTGTCATCTTAGATGCTGCTACTTTATATAAGCATAGACACTAATTTCCATCCGTAGACCCTAAGCTTGAAGAGCAATGTCAACAACTCATCTCTCTAAACATCACAACTCAAGTCTAGGAAAGGCCAATGTGTCCATTCAAAAGAAAAGGGCAGTGTGGGGGAATGAAGCTGCTGGTACTTTTCTTTTATTGGGATTCATGGAATTAATGTGTCATGAGCGGAAACGATGTAAAAAAAAAAGGTAAAATAGAACTATGCTGGGACAGTAACATGTACAATGCAATATCCACAACTGAAGAGGGTGCAGTAAATCTGTTTGGAAAAAAGGATTTCAGATAATCTGCGATCATTTTATACCAGCATTACCCTTGGGATTATAATGTAGGCTAGCTTAATAATAAAAGACAAAATACGTGAAGCATTGAACCTATAGGATATATAGCTCAAATGTAATGATATAAATGAAAGAATTCAAAACATCGGGATATCCCAATAAACAACATGAACGAGGAACATAAACTGCGCAACAATTAAGACACATCAAAAGTCCAAATTCACCTCTCTCTTACTTAGCCACAATGTGTAATAACCGCATGTCAACAACATGAACTACAAAGAACCAAGTGCGCCAGAATTCAGAAAAATCAAGACTCTAAAGTTGCATTGCGTGGCTCTTGCCTTTTATCTAAAAAAAATTGTGCGGCTCTTGCTTACCCCTAATGTGTAAGAACCGTATGTCAAGACCGTAGCCGTGGCCAGCCCCTGGGGCACACTCTTCTCATAGGCCACCGCCTTGGCCCAATGCATCACAATCTGAGAGAAGCGCGAGAACACAACAAATCAGGAATCCAGGTACGCCGTACGGCACAATCACAAGATTCTTTCTTTGAGCCAAACACCCGAGCGGGCGAGCCACATTACCTTCTTGAGCTCTTGGATCACCTTCTCCCTCTTCTTTTCATCCTCCGGCGACGGAACGGCCCCCTCATCCTTCAATAACTGTTTCATGGCAGAGAGCGCAGGAATTAGTCGGAAAGAAGTTGGAAACTCGAAATGCGGGTCAAGATTGAACCTCCGGGACTCACCTGCAAGAGGGAAGTGCTGCGGCGGCGATTCACCTCCACGAGGAAGCTGGGGTCGGGCTGGAGCTGGATGACGATCGGGGCCGGGAGAGGGTACCCCGCAGGCGGCGGAGGGGGCGGCGCGAGCAAGAAGGGTAGGGTTTGGGCCTCTGGATAGCCGGCGGGAGATGACGCGTCGAGGAGGCCCACAGGCGTCAGCTCCGGGGAGGCGGCCACCAGGGGACGGGCGCCACAGCTGCCATGTACGCCATGCTCGTCGCCGGCGACGGTCACGGCGGACGAGGGGCAGAGATTTCCGGCCGTTTCTTGTTAGGGAGATTATTGGGTTTGGGGAGCAAGGAGGCTCAAGAAGCCGCGAGCGTGGAGAGGAGGGACGACGACGAGGACGAGGCGAGAGCGCCAGAGCGGGGCGGCGGTTATATATGTCGGCGGCTCGCGGATCGCGGCCGCGTGTTGTGATCAATGATCGGCGGGTTCTGCGGGATGCGGCGGAGGGGGTTCGGAATCTGGGTTTCTTTTCCTTTTTTTTTTTTTTTTAGAATTATAAAACGATTAAAAATTCAGACCCAGCAAGTTTAAAAACCGCACCAACATTTATATAACGTACTGCAGATTGAATTCATTGGGTAAAATGTACTGTATATATTTTTAGCCTTGAACTTGCGTGATGGTCGACTTTTGAACAAACGCTCTTTATATAAGCGTGTATCGTCTTGCACAGAGGCATATATCAACCGCCGTCTTGTATTTGGTCATCCCGAGCCAGCCGATTTCCCATCCGGTGGCCGACAAAGCGAAGGTGGCTACTTTGCAATAAACCGCCCGCGCACGGCTTGACGTTTTGCACTTCCCCACGCAATTCACGCGCCCGCTTGCCGCCTCCCCACAGCGGCGGTCGGCGAGACCCGGCGGACGCGGTTCGCCGCCGCGGCGCGTGGCGGCGTGGGCGGGCTTATGCAGGCGGTGAGGGCGGCATCCTCGGCGGCGGCGGCGGTTGGCGGCGACCACAATCCGCCCTCCAGCGGTGGCGGCATGGCGATGCAAGATCCGCGGCGGTGGCCGTCGGGCGAGCCGGCGCTCTGGATTCGCTTTTCGGCCACGGCGTCGGCCCGTCGTCGCCCGCGAGGAGAGCCGCCGGGGGCGGTGGCCGGCGGGCATGACCGCCCGGCGGCGGCGTTGGGTGCTTGCGGCGTGGGAAACCAGCGGCCGGGTGCTGCGGCGATGGGGAAACCCGCGGCCAATGAATTGCGGGGCTTAAATGAAAAAAATAAAGGGTGTGCAGGCGGTTTATTGCAAAATAACCACCCTCACTTTGCGGGCCACCGGATGGGAAATCGAAAGCCTGGATGGCTAGTGTGCAGACGGATACGTTCTCCTTTATATAACCCGACAAAAAAATTTTGAACCTAGAGAAATCTCCCATTTCCATTACTGATAACGGAAATACAAAGCATCCGGCTTACAGGTAGAGAGAAACAGTAGCAACAGAAGCAAAGCAGAGTATCAAAGTTACCATAACAGAGCTATTGTACTTTATCGACTACAGAGAAAGCTAAATGCCATGACAGGCAACAGAAGGATCAGGTTTATGAGAGTAGGAGGGAGGCCGCAGTTTATGACTTGCATCGTCAACTATCAAAGACCCACCAACGATCAGACATCATTGAACTAACACCGAACCACTCGCACACACTCTGATTGGGCTCCAGAAGTATTCGAGTCTTCCAATGTCTTCAGTTCTTCTGGGGATCATCATCGTTTTGTTTCATCAGCAGCTTGTCGTCAGTCTTCGATTTCTTGCACAACAGCTTGACAGCAAATTGCAGCACCATATTAATTCCAGCAACATTGTTCTTTTTCATCTTCCTCTGCCCAATACTTCATTAGAGTACATGCATGACAGATAATCGAGATTGGGGTTTTCACCATTTTTCCTTCAAAGCATACAACATTCCTAGCTTTCCAGATTGCCCAAACAATGGCAACAATCCCAGAGTATGCATATCTTGATTATGTGGTAGCCACCTATCACACCAATCCCAACACCAATTCATATTGCTAGGAATATTAGAGCCTCCAGACATGTGGCAAAAAGTAGCCCAAACTACTCTTGCAATGTTACACCTCCCAAATGTGATAGGTGGTCCTCTAGTTAGTTTCAAAAATGGCTTTCTAATA
>JADLZK010006815.1:0-71409 GCA_015847255.1 Hyparrhenia diplandra
CGAGAAGACGGACTTCGCTGATTTATCCAATAAAAGATCTTTTTTCTAATAAAACTTTGGTGCATTTTCATCTGATGTACACTTCATGGGTGTACGGGCGATGGGTTCTTCATACTTCTTCGCAAAGGAGTCATAGGGCCTTGCGGCGGCGGCTTGGTAGGTGTCGGGGAAGCTTTAAAACCCTATGCCCCGGGTCGTGCTCCATTCTTCGGTGATGTCGGGGTAGTCATCACTCTTGCGATGTAGACGGTGACTTCCACGGCTCGGTACCAAGTTCTTCATACTCGCTACCCTCATACTCAGGCGGGCTCTTGGATGCCAAGTCTTTGCATGGTGGTGTAAAGTCGAGGGAATTTTTGGGTGTGGATGCGCGGCGGCTAACCCGGACTCGGCCATTTTGGTTGGGCTCAAAGGTGGTTATTTGTGAGTGGATGGTAAGAAAAGAGCGGTTGCTAAAAAGGAAAGGGTGGAAGGCTAGCAATGGAATGGTTGGAGTAAGATGGTAGAGCAAGTGGAGGAGGGTGCTCTTTTATAATAGGCCGAGGGGTGAGGCTCGTCGAGACGATTAACCGGTCTTTGACTAGGTCGAGGTGTGCGAGAGAAGGAAGCGGAGTGGGGCTCGGAACACAGTGTGGCACTGTGGCGATTTGTGTAGTCTTGATGACCGTGCGGTTGGTGGACTTCTGTCGGGTTTCATGTGCCCACAAATTTCGTGTGAGTGAATAGTGGTATTTACTATGCCAATCATTTTCCAAATATTTGTAATCTGAGCGAAATATTTTCCAAATAACCTTGGCACCAACTAATGAGTCCATGGCTCTTGAATTTTAATATTTCTGCATCAACTGATTTATCAGCTCCCGCTGATTTATCCAATATAAAAGATCTTTTTCTAATAAAACTTTGGTGCATTTTCATCTGATGTACTGTAGTATAGGAAGAAGGGATCAGACTTATCTTGCAGCCCTATTATTTCGACCAAACTATTAATCTACTCAATACGCAACAAAGGAAGCTGAGTATTATTCAGTTTTGGTTCCATGCCTTCAACGGAGATGACGTAAATATGCTTAATTGATCACGCCTTGTCACCATTATTTAATTATTTTCCATTACAAGAGTAACAACCGATATTTCAAGATTTTTATTCCAATCTCTTGATTTCCACTTTTTTTTTCAGGGCTGCTTGTATGGTAAAGGGCACATTACAAGGATATACAAAATTATCGATGCTATCAGCATGGGGATTAGAATAGAAAAGATGGCGAGGACGACTTCTTCATCCAGGCACATCTTGACAGCTTCAACTTCTTCTTCCTATCGGCGTACTCCTTCCCAGTATTTTCTTCAATAATCCTTGGCTAGCAGCACCTTTCTAATGACTTCTTGATTTCTTGAATCAGATCAGCACTTAAGCAGTGGTTTGGGCGAGTGATTAGCGTCGATTGTGGGCTGTCTTGCGGTGATGAAGCAGCTCGGGTCGTCTTTTATAGGCGGTCGACGATGGGGTTCAGGGAGCGGCTATGCGGTAAGTCGCGGCGCCATCATCGGCGGGCATCCCGGCACAGTGGCGTCGTGGGGAAAACAGCAGCAGCAGCTTTAGGGTGGGTGGACAGCAGCGGCATCGACGGGTGTGCGGTGGTGGTGCGCAGTAGCGGCGTGCAGTGGGCGGGACAGTAGCGGTCGGGGGACAGCGGCGTGACGCTGAGGGGACAGCAGCGGCAGCGGGAGGAGAGAGAGAGACATGAGAGAGGGAGAGAAGTGACGGGAGATGAGAGAAGGGAGAGGACAGCGAACCGCGGCAGCGTGGGCTGCATTGCGGCGCGTTATCATCGCAGAGCGACGTGGAGAGTTTTTTTCTTCCTTTCTTTCTTCTTCTATTATTTTTTTGTCTCTCTCTTTTTTTAAAAAAAAAAATTCTCCGATGACTTTGTCCGCTCAATGCAGGGAAGCAAGATCCACAACATTAGGGTGAGGGAGATACATTGGGGTAGCATGCAAGAAAACAAACCAATCTAAAGCAAGAAAGAAATCAAACTAAGTCCAAACCAAACAACGACGTTCTATATCTATTGTCTAGGGTCACTCCAAGTCTTAAGAGCTAACCTATACTACCATGTTTAATACTACCACAATTTTGAAGGTGATGAGGAGAGAGGGGGAAATTTGTTTTGAAATAGAAGTTAAGGTAAGAGTAGAGATTTTTTTTTTGAAAATAGTTTTAGAAAATCATTCCTATCTAACGTGCATGCTAAGGTCTTGTCTCTGAGTCAAGTAACGGCTCGATACCACTGCAATGTCAGACCCCCATTTCGAGGATCCTTAATCACACGTATTTGTGCGGGATCACACACAAATACGCCCAATTAACATGGAGTTGATATCAAAAACCATACTTTTATTACTAATGGGGAAAACACGTTACATAGTTTGGGTTCACATGACTTGGCCTTTAGGCCTTACATAGTTGGGGAGACCGAAACTTGCCCACCCCGACCGGTCGGCCCAAGAAATCTAAGAGTCAAGAAGGAGAGATTGCGGCGATATGGCGAAAGCCGTGACATTCGGCTCGGCGGGGCGGATGTTAGAACATTCGTTTAGGGCGCATCGGGTGCCCGCGTTGGGACGAGGGTCTTCGGTCAACGACGCCCGAATGTGAAAAACCTCCGTCCTTGAGGTGTCGGATCAAGGATTGCGACGAACGAAGGTATTTGCATTCGGGCGTGTTTGCCGGAGGGTTTCTGCCGTGCGGGTCGACCTGGGTGAGCGGCGCCACGGAACCCGGGCTTCGGCCAATTTAGCCGAAACTCTAGTTTTCGCGCTAGCGATGCCGCTAAATGGATGGGGGCGGGCGATGGCCTTGGGCCACGGTGGCGGAGCAGGACGCTTTCGCCCGGCCGCCTAGCGGGTCAGGGCCGTCGGGATGCCCGAGCGAATGTTGGGATATTCGGCGTATCGCGCCGAATGCGGAGGGCGAGTTTCAAGGGAACATCAGGTCGGGGATCCGATAGGTTTCGCCCGGACGGACGAAACCGACACTTTCGCCATCCGGGCCGGAGAGGTCCGGCCCGATGACTTTTCGTTTGCCTTGGTCCCCTGGGCCCGCGCCGCGCTCACGGGGGACGATGCGGCCCCGAGGCGGGGAAAGTACCATTCCCCGCCCCTCAACGTCGGCGGGAAGCGCTCGGGCCTAAGAGCGGTAGAAGGGTAAAATCGAATTGTAATAGTCTACGGACTATAAATAGACCCCAAGGGGGCTTTGTAGAGAGGATGGAGAATTAATATTAAGAGTGTTCCGGATCGGCATATATTGAGAGTTGAGTTTAGCTTAGTCCAGTTTATCGTCCTACCAGGGGTAGCCACGTCGGGGCTACACCAACATTGGCGCCACCGTGGTTGTGGGCAACCCATGGCTCCAGCGGGAGGCCTGGCGGCGGCAACGGCTCCGGCTCCGGCCGGATCCTCCGGCGGACCCATCTTCGGATCCTCCGGTGGAGGTCACGCCGCCGCCCAAGGCCAAGGTGCGCGGAAGACGCCGCCACGAGGTCCGCTGGCCCCGACAGGCCCGAGGACTTCCGGACGGGGGGCTCAGGCTTTCCGAAAAGATGAAGACAACGCCGGCGACAATCAAGCAGGAGGATCATCGGGCACGGGTAATGAACAGAAGAGCGGGCAAGGGTGATTCAAGAGTTGAGCCTTAGACAAGCTGAGCTTAGGGAGCTAAGGGCCCGGAAGGAAGCAATGATGAGAGGCGAATCCACGGGGCGGAGAGGATTCGGCTAGGGAGGCGAGTTGAAACTCGCCGAATTGAGAAAGAGAACACGCTACGAGAGATATTGCGGGGATGGAAAGAAACACGTAAACGTCCCTTGGGGGAGTAAGAACCACTTTCATTGCGGGAGGTGAGGTTGATTCGGCCGCCACTTTCGCCCTAAACTACAGCTTAGCCCATGGCCGGTTGGTTACAAGCCTAGGGCTCTTGTCATTCAATGGGAAATCAGATCCAAGGAAGTTCATCGCAAACTATGAGGCGCGGTACATTCGACGGGGGGGATTCGGTTACTTTGGCAAAATCTCTCATAATGGCGGTAGAGGACATTGCGCATGAATGGTACATAGCACTTCGTCCGCTATCGATAAGAAACTAGAAACAACTCGAAAGAACTGACTAATCATCACCTTTGAGGGATTCCGTGCTTTTGAAAAAGGGAACCCGGGACTTCCTAAAGCTCAAGCGGGGAGGATGGAGAGTCGGCCGACTCAATACTTGAGAAGATTGTGCAGCTCCGTGCACAAACGCCAAATGTCTCGGATGAAGTAGTGATTGCGGCAGCAATTGAGGGCATGGCTATCGCCAATGCGCCTGCACTCCCTAGATAGAGAAAAGCCGAAAGACCGACCGGGTTATATGATCGGATCAAGAAATTCGCCAAGTCAGAAGAAGGCCTAAAAGAAGGAAGGCGGCAAGAAAGGGACGAAAGCGACAATCGCCACACCCAAACAACAACAATGCCCCAAGGGGTGGCAAAACCCCTCGCCCTGTCAACAATGTACAAGAGGATTAGGCACATACGGCGAAACCAAAGAACCATTCCCGGATGACGCGGTCTCTAGGGAAATCAATCCAATCGGCGGCAAGCTCTAGGGCGGAGGATGCGGAAGAGGCCGAGACGGTCGAAAAAGTGCTTGCTTCATTTGCGGGGTGAAAACATGGGTCATTTCGCCAGAGATTGTAAGTATGGACAGGATGGCCAAAGAGCGAAATCTAAAAGAAAAAGTACGCTAAAAGTAGCCAAGCTCCAAAACACGTATACAACAACATGAGAGAGCAGCGAGGCACACGGTAGAATGCTTATTTCGGTTATCAAAATATCCATTTGCCACCACCACCACCGCTAACGCATCGGGCTCCGACACTTCCGGTTCACCATAATCGTACTCTTGGAACTACCCGGGTTATGCTCCACAAGCTCGCCCACCATCGATGGCGAGCATCTTATATTGCATGGTCGTGAGAGGACCTAAAAGGAGTAAGCCGAAGCCTTGGCTCACGGCATGTCCCGGAACGTCATACCAGGCGTGAAACCTAAGAAACAAAGATTGAGGGAGTTATCCAGAAGAGCGGTCTTGCAGCTACATCCGAGGTTCGGAGACTCTCGAGGCGGGCGTCATAAGACACAATCAATACCCGGAATGGTCGGGCGAATGTGGTAATGGTTCGAGAAAAAGACATCTGATCCCAACATCAAAAAGTGGCGAATGTGTGTAGACTTCACGATCTAAACAAGGCATGTCCGAAAGACCCGTACCCCTCCCGGAATAGATACCTTGATCGACTTGGCTTTTCAGGTTGTGAAAGAATGAGCCCGCTTTCATTTTTACGGATATCACAGATCCATCCGAACCCGGAAGACGAAGAGAAGACAAGCTTCATCACTCCGGGGAACCTATTGTTTCAAACGAATGCTACGAAGGGTCGGACGCGCGGATCTACCTTCTCCGAATGTCGGACGAAGTGTTCGAGAGAGCAAAAGAAAAAGAAGAACACGGTGACATACGTGGATGATATAGTTGTAATAAGCGGTAGCGAAAAGAATCTCATATCAACGACCTAAAAAGAAACTTTCGCGAATCTGACGAAGCGGGCTCAGGCTGAATCGGGAGAAATGTATCTTTGGAATCACCAAGGGCAAGATGTTGGGATGCCTAGTTTCAGCGGGGGGGTATAGAGGCGAATCCGGACAAGATCTCGGCCATTGTAAATATGAAGCCCCCACGATAGCCGAAAGAAGGTCCAACGACTTATCGGGGCGGTGGCGGCCTTCGCCAGAGTTCATTTCAAGGTTAGCTGAGAAGGGATTGCCATTCTTCGTGGTACTCAAAAATAGCACCGAAGTTCGAATGGGGTCTGAGCAGCAAAAAGCTTTCCAAGACTTAAAAGACTATCTCACCAACGACAACCATGAAACCATCCCCAAAAGCGATTCTACTTGTTGTACTTTGGCCGCATCTCCAAAGGGCGATAAGTGCAGTCCTGGTCGAAGAGAAAGAACATGATAACAAGCTTAAAGCAGTTTCCCATCTATTACGTATCCGAGGCCCTTTCGGCGGCAAAGCTTAACTACTCGTGAGCTAGAGAAGATAGCTTACACGGTCCTAATGGCTGGCGAAAAAGCTAAGACATTACTTTCGTGCACATAAGATCGGGTTATCTCTTCGCCCACTTGAGGCCCTGTTGAAGCTTGTGAAGCCGTCGGAAGAGTCGGAAAAGTGGGCGGTGAGCTCAACGAATTCGTAATTGATTACGAACACGGATCAGCAATAAAGTCACGGCGATAGCTGATTTCATAGCAGATTGGACACCCGCCGCCGAATCGAGTCGAGGAGGTTTTCGACGAACCTACGGGCGGCATATTGTGACGAGACAGTGCGATAAAGGGGCTGGGGTTTGGCAATCCCGACACCCCAACAAGGACCGCCAATCGACACGCGACGGGCCGCGGTTCACAAGCACCAACAATACTGTCGAGAGTATGAAGTCATGCATCGCTAGCACTCCGAAAGCTAAGGGCTATGGGAGTTAAAAGATGCATCATTCGCACGAGACTCTCGGGTGGTCGGTGGACATTGCGAGAAGGACTACAAATGAGGGAACCAGTTCTTATTAGATACCTACAAGCGGTAAGATCGATGGAGAAGCACTTTGCGGGGTTCTCGACAAAGTACATACCACGCAGGTGAAAACAGACGGGCACGAGTTTGGCGAAAAGTGAAATTAGGGATCCCAACGCCTCGGATGTATTTTTCCAAACAACTCTCGGCTAAAGCAATCGGAGATGAAGAGGAAGCGCCAAAGAGCATTCATGCCATCGCAAGCCATGACCGGAGAAGCCCTATATTCGCATTCCTAGCAGGCACCTATGAGCCGAATCAAGCATGAGCAGCAACGTATGGAGTCGCGAACAAAGCACTATTCAATCATAAGAGGTGAATTGTACAAGGATGGTATAGTAGCTCAGAGAAGCTCAAGTGCATCGCCACGTAGGAAGAAGGAAGAAAGCTTCTAGAAGAAATACATGGAGGAATGTGTGGAGCTCATAGGGGACCTCACGAAATCGCACACGAGCAATGAGACAAGGATTTTTCTTGGCCCACGGTGGTGAGCCTTGAAAAGCGACTAGTAAGAACTTGCAAGAGTTGCCAAATGTTCACCAAGAAGCGTAACGCGCCATCCAACCCAACCAGTCGATAGTGCCAACCTGGCCTCTCCAATGTTGGGGCGTAGACATAGTTGGGCCGTTGCCAGCGGCACCGAGGAACGTGAGATTCGGCCAGCCGTAGCACTCGAGTATTTCACCAAATGGATAGAAGCAAGGCCTCCCGGCGAATCACCTCGACCACCTTGATCGGCCGTATGGCAACGAGATAGTCCCGGTCGTTTTGGAGTCCCATCCTACATAGCGTGGACAACGGCAAGCGAGTTCGACTCAAGCGAGTTTCGGAACCTGCGAGGAGCTCTCCATCAAAGTGACTTTTCGTGATCGGTCTACCATCCGCAAAAGCAACGGAGGCGGTTGAAAAGGCCAATGGCCTAATCTTCTCGGCTGTCTCCAAGTGTCTGCGGGATGCAAGCAAGGGAAAATGGCCGGCGAGAGATGAGATGATTTGCCGGATGCAGGGCCACAACATCTCAAAGTCTCGGGCAACCGGGTTCACCCGTTCGCCTACTCTATGGCGAAGAGGCCATAACACCCGAAGAGCTCAAGCTAGGCTCATTTCGCACGCGAGATAGGCGACGTAACCGAACTGAAATACAAAGGTTTGTAGATGTCGACACATCGAATTCCGAAAGTTGCAGGCCGCGAAGAGCCTTGACGGCTATCACAAGGGAAACATAAAATTTGGAGGGACAAGAAGATCCTTCGTAAGAACATCTACCGAGGCGATCTCGTGTTAATTCGGCATGCTCGACAAGCGGGGGCAAGCTACGATCGATTAGTGCGGGCCTTTTCGTCGTCGCAAGCATGGTCAAGCACGGGGTCTTTCGCCTACGGACGGAAGAAGGTGGCGAATCAATCACACGTGGAAGCAGCGGATAATCTCCCGCAGATTCTATGCGTGGCCGAATGCTCTGGTGCGGGGAAGTTGTAATTTTCTTTCCTTTCTTCATGGTGTGTAATAATTAACACGAGGAAACTACAATAGGGTTGCGCTCTTTTTCCTCACAGGGGAAGCCCTTTCGGGGGTGTGAGGTTTTTTAATGAGGCAACCCTAAAACATTCGGTTGTGAGCCCTATAAAGGTTCCGCTTTCCCCAAGCATAAGAGCATCTAAGAAAAGAGCCGAAGCAAGAAGTGACTTCATCACTCTTGCTACATTCGACATATCACGTATCCGGAAAGGATGTATATGCTGAAAAAAATCGACAAACAAAAGGCTTGAGGAAGCCGAAAGTCCGGTCGAGAAAAGGACCGAATGTCGGGAGCAAGTCACAAAGTGACAATCCCAAAAGAAGCAAAAGGCAAAAACGCCTAAGCCAACCGAAAACTCACAAAAAAGTCGGGTTTCGGCTACGGTGCGAGTCTAGTAAAGACACACAAAGGTGGTTTAATCCACCAAAAGTCCGAAAAAGGACAAGAAGTAGGTATCGCAATCAATGGAAGTCGGCGTCCGTAGTCATCCATTGCATGCCTCGAGCAAATCAAAAACAATAAAGGCCAAGGATTCAGTAAAGGACACCTAAGGCCACTATAAAAGGACACCCGAGGGTCACATATCTCTCAGAAAGCAGCAACAAGCTGCATAGGTGACAACAGTCTTCTTAGGTAGATACCAAAGAAGAATAAGGAGCGAAATAGGGGATTACACCCCACCCGGGGCTCCCGGCCCTTTAGGATTGAGAGGAGTCGGGGAATGGAGAGGCGGCATTCGGCCAAAGAGAGGTGGAGAGTCGAAACTAGCCCGGTGAAGGACAGCCTCACCATGTGAGAGTCCCCCGGTCAAGACACGAGAGGAGGCTTATGCGGCTCGTCGGCCAACTCACGCCTAGCATGGATCACCCGGGCTAGCCGACAATATCCGGGTTTCAGCGAAGCGATAGCTCGATCCTCTCGGACATCAATCTGAGCGCGAATGCTACGGTGAATCACGAGGGCGGCATTCTCCGATTGCACGAATCCATCCCCGGCCGCATGGCAAGTGCAAGGCCGATACGCTTTCGAGTGTGTAAGAAGGTCTACTAACAAAGGCCGAAAGATTACACATTCGCCCTCGAGCATAGCCACGTAACAATGTCAAGCACCCGCCGAGCACGCTGATTACCAAGGAGAACAGAGAAAGTTGTAGCTCAAGATGGCCGAATGTCCAAATAAATAGCATTCGCCACGGGGTAGGTCAGCTCTACATGCAGCACCACAAATGTATTAATGCGAGTAAAGGACAAAATCACTTTCGGCAACGATATAACTTTCGTTTCCTCGCAAAGGGGGGGGGGTTTCTTGTAAAATACAAATTTTTCCGAGAAAACGAAACCTTTATAATCGAAAGTGTCACTTACATGGTTTATTCAACCAAAGATCCTTCACAGAACAATATCTATATCTAGGAGCCGAAAGCTCAATAGGTTAGATCCTCTATCTCTACTTTCGGCTCGAGCAAAACGCCGCGAACTAAGTTCCTTTGCCTAACGGTGGGAGCGAAAGTGCTCCAAAAAGTCGAGCATACGTCGGCCACGCCCGAAGGATCTGTTCGACGAGAAGCAAAGAAATCATCCATCTCGTTGGGATGACCCTCCGCGCCCTAAGCCCACGAAGCACCACTAACCCCGAATCCGTTGCGCTCAACATTCAAAGGGAAAGCGAATCTTCCAACAAATCGGAAGTCCCCTCATCGGGGACCACGCCATGCAATTTAAAGAAGCATCTTAACATTGTACCGTTACATCAACCAGGCGAAACCAACAAATACTAGAAGGACATCTACTCTACCCTATCTTGGCGGCGCCACGGCGGCGGCTTCGCCATCCCTGGCGGCCGGGAGGAGTTCCAACGGTGGAGGGCTGCCGGATTCGGCAGGTGTTTCGCCCATCCCGCTCAGCAACAAAGGCGTTGACCAGCGCCCGGATCTCCACCTTCTCTTCCGGCGCAAAAAACCAAAAATACTGAGATCATTTAGTAACGAGGACGGACAAAGGCGAATCCCAAATAGAACCACAACGAGGTAATTAAAACTTACATTCGCCGGGATTCGGCCGCCCGAACATGGCGCAGGTCCTTTCCACCCTTTAGCCAGTACTCGATAAAACTTACCGGCCGAAAGCGCCGGCTCGGGTCCGCCGGTATCACGGAAGCCTCTTCATTCGGCCCGACCGCCTCAAGATGAGAACACCCGGCATCGGAGGGGCGGTCCCGAAGGCCGGAGAGTCTCCGAGGGGAGGCGTAGGCCCCCCGTCTCAACCCGGTCCCCGAGGGACTTAATCTCCCCGCACAAGCCAAGTGAGCCTCTTCCTCGGGGTCGGCCCGGCGGCGGGCGGCCTCATCGCCGAATGACGCCAAGAGCTTGCGGCGCGAAATCCCAGCCTTCGTCTCATGATCAATAGCATGAGAGGCGAATGGTTGGCCTTCGGGCGCCCTCGAGTTCCGCCTCCGACTCTTCGGCTTAGATTCGGCCGTATCGGAGAGGCTCGACCTTCGTCTTCTCCGACTTGGCGTTTTGAGCTCCTTTTTTGGTGAGCCTCTCCACCTTGGCCTTTTCGGCCTCAGGGGCCCTGCTACCTTGTCCTTGAAACTTTTTTCAAGGGTCGGGAGACAAGCATGGACCGCCAAAAACACGAATCAACAAAACAACGAATCTAATCCCTTCAATCGAAAGAAAGACGAAACCTCAACTTACCCCCGTGGCATAGAAGTTGAGAGCGTCGAAAAGGAGCTGCGACTCCGTCTTCAACAGCTCCTTCTCGTGTGTGCGGAGCCGAGAAAGATGACGAGCAAATCGGTGCCGAATCGGACTCCGACCTCAGAAGGAAGAAGAGGCAAAGTTCGAGGATCCACCCCGGCCACGACCCTTGCGTCCGAATCCACTCCTAGACACCGAGCAAGCTTGTAAGTCTTCTCCCTCCCGCGGGCTCATCTCCTCGGGGAGCTAAACCCGAGTAAACCACGGGCTCCCTAAAGTCACCGGACGTGCTTCCAAGAGAGAGTGCGGCGGCCAAAGAGGCAATCCTTGAAAATTCGAATTCTTGACGAACTCTCGGTAGAACCGAGACTTACCCGAGTAGCTTTCGAGGCGCGGAGGAGGACGGCGGAGCGGGCGAGCGGAGGGACCGCAGCTTCCTTTGGTCGACTTACGCTTTTTTGATGCCGCGGGATTCGCGGGCGCCGGTCCCCATCGCGAGGGGACGCTTCACATTCGAGATACATAGGGCCAGTCGAGGTCGTGTCGCCGGCATCGTTAAGGGGTGGCCAAGGGATCCTTAACAACCTTACCGGCCATGTCCTCCGAATCACTTGAGAGAACCGGGCGAGCAAAACGAATTAGTAAAAGCGAAAAAGCAAAAGAACGAACGAAAATTACGAAAGATAATCAAGCGAAACGCGAGAAGTGTAAAAGGAAAACGATATACAGAGGCCGTAACAACGCCAAATCGGCGAAATACGGCGAATGTAACCTTTCGGCTACGAAGACCGGGAACCCTAGCCATGAGGCGACCTACCTCGATGTCTTTGGACTCTTTTCGGCCCGGTCCGTTGAGCCGTCTTTGCCTCTTGATTCGCTCGTGGGGAGCCGAATCTAGCGAGACAGTCTTTCCCTCGATAGGCCGCCTTTCGTGCAGCCCCTCTCCGTCTTCGCCTCCACCGCGTCATGCGAGGAGGATAAGGCACTCTCATGGCGTCGAAGGCTCTATTGATCAGGCCATTCTCACCAATTATCTCACGGGCCGGCTTATATTCGCGATCCGTCACCAACCCGAATCGCATCCGCCTCATCCGTAACAAACTCGAAACACATTCTTGGAGTGAAACCTCGAGAAGGAGCAGAGGCCTTAATCATACTCTTTTCATAATTGTAGCTAGGCGATTCGATGTCGAATCTCACTAAAGAGCTCAACGGCCGAACCTCCATAGCAATCCACTCTTCCACCAAATCTCGAGTGCTTTGCCTCTCCAACGTACCGAGGAATGCCAGAGATGCTTCGGCGTTTCCCTCAACATCAGCGACGAAAGTAGCATGACACTTCGAGCGCAACGGCACCATTCGGCTTTCCAAAGCCTTTGTTCATTGGCGGTCCCCTAACGAAACGGACTCTGTTCATTCTTGGCACTTACTCGCGTAGAACCAATACTCCATCCATTTTGTCCACTTGTTGCGAGAATGTTGGGGCGGAGTCGAAGGTTGCCCTTCGGAATAAAGGTATAGCCCCGAATTGTACAACACACAATGCTCTTCCTTCCGACGTCCCGAATCTTCTTCGGTTTCTTGTGAAGAGCATAGAACGAACGAATGTCTCCACACAAAGAGGGCTCCCATCATTTTCATAGCCCGGACAAATGCCCCCATGTGCGTGAACGCATTCGGCGTTAGATGATGAATTTGCAACCCGAATCGTTCAAGTGCGGCGGCGCCAATGAACGCATCCTCACGGGGAGACGAAACCCAGCCCGAAGTAATCCTTAAAAACCAGCGCTTCACCGTGCACGGGATTCGGTGTCCTTTTCGTCGACGTCGGAGCCCTGCAGACGGCGGCCGGGTGCGACGGTCCATGAAACCTTGCGAACGTACTCATTGAAAGTATCCTCGTTGTGGCGCGAACGTCAGCCCTGTAAACTTCACGAAGAGTCCGAGGCCCCCGATTCTCCCGGAACCTTCGGGCGGCTGTATAGCTTTCGTCATCCGAACCTTCGGGAGCACCAAAAAGACACTTCGGGTTACGCTTCGGCGATAGGTCGGCTCGGCCTCTCCGAAACCTCTCCTCCAATGGGGGACCCCTCGATGTCAACTTCAACATCAACCTCATCCACGACTTGGGGGCTAACAGGACCCTCAGATTCCGATTTTGCTAGTTTCGATTCGGTGGTGGAATACAAGTGTGGGTTCACGCTTTGAAGCGGCTGCGCATTGGTCACAACAACGGGCGCCGAATCCAAACTTGATGAATCGCTACTAGAACAGGAGCTCTTGGACGAAGAGCCGGATCCGGAGTTAGCCGAACCCGACATTCTATTGAATCAACGAAACCTAAAAATGCAAAAATGGAAAATGGCGAAACCTAAAAATAAAAGACGTGCACCTAGCTCAACTGGAAAGAGAGAAGAAAGTAAGAACTTCTTGGGAGAGACGAGGTCGCCGAAAGCCCTCAAGCTCGAAAGCTGGAAGCTCCGAAAGCCGGGACGCTCCGAAAGCTCTTGTACACACGGCGCAGCAGGCAGCCGAGGGCGCGAGGGGAACAAATGAGCGGGGGGGATGGGGCCCTCCTCCTCGCCCTTAAATAGGCGAAATCGCCCGCGGATCGAGGCAACGCCCCATCCGGTCGCCTCGGGGCACGCGAAACCAATGCGTCGTTTCGACTTCTCAAAAAAAAAAAAAAAAAAAAAAAAAAACGCAGACAATAAGGTCTTTCGTGTAGAGGGGGTTTCTTTGTACCGAAGGATCGAAACCAAGGGTAGGGACGAACTTGACCCCGCCCTTGGTCCCGAGGGGCTCTTGTGGGGGAGACCGAAACTTGCCCACCCTTGCCGGCCGGCCCAAGAAATCTAAGAGTCAAGAAGAGATTGCGGCGATATGGCGAAAGCCGGGACATTCGCTCGACAGGGGCGGATGTTAGAACATCGTTTAGGGCGGATCGGGTGCCGCGTTGGACGAGGTCTTGGTCAACGACGCCGAATGTGAAAACCTCCGTCCTCGAGGTGTCGGATCAAGGATCGCGACGAACGAAGGTATTTGCATTCGGACGTGTTTGCCAAAAGGAGGGTTTCTGCCGTGCCGGGTCGACTGGGGTGAGGGCGGCGCACGGAACTCGGGCTTTCGCCAATTTAGCCGAAACTCTAGTTTTGGCTAAGCCCCGATCCCGCTAAAATGGATGGGGGCCGAAGGCGTGGCCCCTCCGTCACGGTGGCGGGCCGAGAGCGCCGCCCGGCTTCGCCCTCGCTCGGGGCCGTCAGGGATGCCCGGAGCCGAATGTTGGGATATTCGGCGTGATCGCGGCGAATGCTCTTTGGGAGGACCCGATTTCAAGGGGAACATCGGGTCAGATCCGATAGGTTTCGCCCGGACGACGAACCGATCACTTTCGGCCATCCAACCGAGAGGTCCCGGCTTCGATGACTTTTCGCTTTTTGCCTTGGGGTCCCAGGGCGGGCGCCGCGCGCCTCCACGGGGAGGATGCGGCCGCGGGGCGGAAAGTACCATTCTGCCCCTCAACGTCGGCGGGAAGCGCTGGGCCTAAGAGCGGTAGAAGGGTAAAATCGGAATTGTAATAGTCTACGGACTATAAATAGACCCCCAAGGGGGCTTTGTAGAGAGGATGGAGATTAATATTAAGAGTGTTCGGGATCGGCATATATTGAGAGTTGAGTTTAGCTTAGTCAAGCGATTCGTCCTACCGGGGGGTAGCACTCGCTTCGGGGCTACACCACCGAGAATGCCGAGCGAGAGGTGCTGCCCGATCCTCTAGGTGAGGTTGCCGCGGAGGCCCCTCAATCACTGCTAGTCTTAGAAACGCCGCCGGTTTCTTCCAGTGTAGCTCCTGCCCCGCATGCCGAGAGTCAATGATGACCTGGGCCAGGCTATTTTTGTAGTTTTCTTTTTTGATTTTATGTACATTATGCTTGGAAGGACATGTTTTTCTTTTTTCGGAGGTTTTGATTTTTTTGTGGGGACCCCTCCATAGTAGCCCCAGTGAGTGTTGGCCTTTAGTTGTCTAAGGCCGAGGCTCACTTACCGCGACATTCTAAGGGTAAAAAGTGCAGAGCTGCTCGATGTTCCACGCATTAGCATAGACTTCGCCCTTTGAGTTAGACAATTCGTAAGTACCCGGTTTTAAGTACCTCGGTGATAATGAGCGGGCCTTGCCGTGGAGCGGAAAGCTTGTGCCACCCTTTGTTGTCTTGCCATAGTTGGAGCACTTGGTCCCCACTTGAAGCTCTCGAGGTCGGATCGCCGCTCATGGTACCGTCGCATAACCTCTTGGTATCGGTGGAGTGGATTAGGGCCACATCTCGGGCCGTCAATTGGTCGGCGAATCTTCTCGAGAGAGTTGGTTGTTTCTCTCGTAGTATGCTTTGAGTCTCGGGGGAGCCGTATTCGAGGTCGGTGGTAAGGCGGCCGGCTCCATATACTAGGAAGAGTGGCATAAAGCCCGTGGCTCGACTTGGCGTCGTCACGAGGGCTCCGGACTACCGCCGGGACTTCTTCTAGCCACTTTCTCCGTGTCGATCAAGTGCGTCGAAGATTCTCGGCTTCAAGCCTTGCAAAATCATACCATTGGCGCGTTCGACCTGCCCGTTTGTTTTCGGGTGTGCGGCGGGCTGCCCAATTGACACCGGATATGGTATTCATCGAGTTCGGGAACTTTGCTCCGGTGAAGTTGGATCCGTTGTCGGTGGTGATGGAGTTTGGTACTCCAAAGCGGTACATAATGTCCATGAAGAAAACGGGACCGCCTCATCCAACTTTGTGTTTGTTATTGGTGCGTATTCGATCCACTTCAAAAATTTGTCAATGGCGACCAATAGGTGAGTGTAGCCCCCTTGGGCTTTCCTCGGGGCCCTACCATGTCGAGCCCCCATGGGACGGCGAAAGAAGGCCATGGTGTGCGGGCCGATCTTGGCGAGGGTGCGTTTGGCGTGCATAAAATTAGCGGCCTTTGCAAGACCGCACAATTTTGATAGCGTCGGCCACCGCCATTGGCGATAGAAGCCTTGCTTTGTCGCGCGGAAGAAAAGCTTTCCCCACTAGGGGCCCTCGGGGCCGCATGGTGCCCACATTCTCCCACATGAATCTCGAGCAAGAACTGTCGACCGTCTTTCATCGGAATGCACCGTTGTAGGGCGCGCGAGGGGATTCTTTTTGTATAGCTCCCCATCCACTAGCACAAATGACTTGACACTTGCCCCATCCTAGCGAGTTCGCCTTGCCTCTGGGGTTGACTAAAAGCCGACGGCGGTTCCCCTCGAGCGAGGTACTCTAGGTATGGCGTTTCGCCCGGTCAGAGGAGGCATGGGGATAGGTTGCGAGTCACCGGTTGTCATGACCTCGGGGACGTCGTTCTTTGCCAGTGCGGCGAACGTCGGTGGTCTTAGTCTCGGGGTCAGTTGCCGGGGAACTGGGCGGATCCTTCTTCCGAGGTTTTATCGTTGGTCCCGTATTTGACTATTGGTTCGTGTAGGTCTTGGGAGAAACGTCGGGAGGGACCGTTGTCCTTCTGGGACGCTATTTTGGCCAATTCGTCGGCGACCTCATTGTACCTTTGCGGTATATGGCAAAGTTCCAACCCGTGGAACTTGTCTTCTAGTCATCGTACCTCGGCGCAATAGGCCTCCATTTTGGGATCGTGACATTCGAAGCTTTCATGACCTGGTCGACGGCGAGTTGGGAGTACCCCTTGACATCAAGGCGTCGGACCCCGAGCTCGATCGTGATCGCGCGGGCCATTGACTAAAGCCTCGTATTCAGACCCCCGTTGTTTGATGCCGCGAAATGGATGCGGATCACTTCTAATATGAAACATGTACGCGCCGAGGGTGAGACAAAGAAGACCCGCACCGGCGCCCGATTTCATTAGCGACCCATCAAAGTACATGGTCCGATGATGCGCTTTTAGAGAAGTGTGTGGGGGCGGCGATTGCGTGTTGGACCATTCGGCCAGAAATCAGGCCGGTGCAACGAGATTTAATGGCCTTCTAGGGTGCAAGCGAGCGTCTCGCCCATGAGCTCGGCACAACTTTACCAAGCCCATTTTGCGATCCGGCCGGTAGCCTCCGGCTTTGGACTATTTCCCCGAGGGGAAAAGGCGACACTACCGTGACCGGATGCCCTTCGAAATAGTGCGAAGTTTCCGGCGAAGGTAAGGACCACGGCATAGAGGAGCTTCTAAATGGATGATAGTGGGGATATCGGTTTTTAGTCTCGGACATTATATCCTCTTTCTAAAAATTGCTACTTCACTAACAAAGTAAACCGGCCTCTATACGGAGCGGGCGTGCCCTTCCTCCTTTCTCTCCATGCCGATGGCCGCGCTTACTACTTGTGTCGTCACCGAGTTTATTTTTATAATTACATAGAGTAGCAAGGGCTCGGCTTTGGCTGATAAACTCTAAGGGTCATAGCTAAGGAACTCGCAGTATCGGAGGGTTGGTGGCGCCGCTTTTAGCTTGTCGAGGGCTTTTGGAAGAATCTAAGGCCTCGGTGGTCAATGCAAAGTGCTTCGGCTTTCCAAAGCGATCGGTATAGTGGCGAGGCCCTTTTCTCGAGGCATGAAATGAAGCGACTTAACGCCGCGAGGCGCCCCATAACCCTTTGTACACCTTTGAGGTCATGAATGGGTCCCATCTCGGCTATTGCTGAGATCTTTTCGAGGTTGGCCTCGATGCCACGCTCGAGAGGCGATGAATCCCAAGAGCATCCCTCGGGGTACCCGAAGACGCACTTCTCGGGGGTTGAGTTTGGCGCTCTTCGTTGAGGCACTTGAACTCCTTTGAAGGTGGATTCAAGATCAGCCACCAGTCCATTGGTCTTCTTAGTTTTGACCACGATATCTTCCACATAAGCTTCAACGGTCTCGGCTATGAGCTCCCCAAAGGCGTGGAGCATACACCGGCTGGTATGTGTCTCCGCGTTTGTTTGAGAGGCGAGCGGCATCATGGTGTAACGATACATTCCCATGGGCGTGATGAAGGAAGTAGCAAGGCTGGTCGGATTCTTTCATCCGTATCCGGTGATAACACGAGTAGGCATCAAGGAAAGATAGCACGCGTCACATCCCTTGAGTTGAGTCAATGATTTGGTCGATCGGGCGAGAGAATGGAACTTTGGGACATGCCTTTGTTAAGACCTGTATAGTCCACACACATTCTCCATTTCCCACTCTTCTTTTTTCACCAACACGGGATTGGCTAGCCATTCGGATGGAAGATCTCCTTGATGAACCCGGCTGCCGGGGAGCTTACGTACTTCTTCCCCAATAACCTTAGCCTTTCATCATCAAATCGATAATAAACCTTTGTTGCCATTTGGGCGATAGGTTTTGAGCCCGGTCGATGTCAAACGCATGCTGCGATGTTTCTTGGGATGCCGGGCATGTCGGAAGGACTCCAAGAGAAGGCATGATTGCTCGCGTGTTCCCGGAGGAAGGCAATGAGTGCCTCCTCCGGGGGTCTAGATGAGGCCTGATCACGAGAAATTTTTCGTTTGGGGCGTTTGGATCGGCGGGATCATATTGACCTCCTCGGCGGGCTCGAAGCTTCCTGCGTGTGATCTAGAGTCGGGCGCTTCCAAGGGATCTCCTTTGTCGGTAGTGGCATAAGCCTCGAAGTTAACCGGGGATTATTCACGCTCAACGCTATCAACGTCACATTGATATGCTTTTGCGCGCGGAAGAAATGGTGATGACACCCTTGGGGCTGGCATTTTTTCTTTGGCTTGAGGTGCGTGTAATTAGGAATGGCCATGAATTTGGCGTAGCGATTGGGCCTTCTAACACGGCGTGATAGGGACCTCGCAAATCGACCAAGGCGAATGTGAGGTCTTCCTTTTGGAAGTTGGATGGGGTCCCAAAGCAAGCGGGCAAGTCGATGCGTCAGAGTACTATAAGGGCCTTCCCGGCGCCATGGCATTTCTAGAGTTTTGGCGGCGGGCATGCATCGAGCCGCAACTTCTCGATAGCCTCCTCAGAAGTGGTCGCATACCCGATTGGGGGAGTGTTCTTAGAATAAATGATGTTTCCTCTTGCCATTTGCCGATGACCCGGATCTTGTAAAGGTTCATGAGGCGGTTTGGAAACATTGATAGGCGGCATTCTCATTGACCCCATGTTCGGTGGTTCTTTGGGGGACTTGGACTCGCTCTTATGTTCGGCCATGACTCCACCCACGAACGGGAAGGTGGTGTCGTCCATGGCTTCGAGAGGTGATAGCCTCGGGAAATGGGCAAGCGGGCGGGGTATCCCCAAAATCTTTTTTTGAGGCACGTGTTCTTCCCCATAAGCGGGGGAGGAAGGAGCATCATATCGTAGCCATAGCCCATGGATATGAACTCCAAACTCCCGAACCATATGACCCTGCCCAAGCGGATTGGGCGTTCGGGATCAGCCATCACGGATGCTGAGGGATCATTTTGCTTTCACGCGGCGCTCCCTACTGGCGCCGCCATGCGGCGGCGTTCTAAGAACCGGGGGTCCTAAGTACCCGACTAGTAAATGCTGCGTGATCCCAAATCCGGATGGCTTGCGAGAAAGAATACAAGAATGAAAAGTGAGAAGCGAACCACGAGGGGTTTATCCTGGTTCGAAATGCGGGTGCCCTACGTCTAGCTTTGGTTGCGATCTTGTATTATCTCGCCGACCGGAAGTGCTCATAGTAGGGGGTTACAAGCTTTGTGAGAGAGGAACCAGGGGCTCCAAGTCTCAAGAACACAAGAAGAGAGGAAGGAAGGAGAAGTTAGAACAAAAGGGCGATGAAGGACCGATGCGCTAGCGTAGGGCCTTCATGGGTGTCTCCCTTGCCTTCGACGCGTCCTCTTCTCTCCTCTTGCCTCTGTTCTACTTTTTACGATGGGTGCTGGGCTCTCCCTTTTTTATAATACAAGGGAGAGTGCGTCTACAATTACAACATGGTAATAAATTCTGCCCTAGTCTAATCATCACGCCTAGTTCTATCGGGGCGTAGGCTACATAAGCTGCGTGAGCCACCATCATTTCACTCTTGGCTGGTTGCGAGAGGCCGAGACCTCTCTAGGGGGTCGAGACCCCGCACGGTGATCTCATCGTCCTCGAGGTCGTCTGCGGGATTTGCTTCAGGTGCCCTAGCGGTTCGGTCTCTTGGACGGGACCTCTCATGGGGGTGTTAGTGCCGTGGCGGCAAGCCTGCCCCTGCGTTTATGATGGCGTGATGGCGAGGCCTGCTCTGCCTTTCTCCAGACCATCATGGCGAGGCGTCAGGTAGCTGCCCCACCTTGGGCCGCACGGTGGTCAGCTTATCTCGTTGCGCCCGCGGCGGCGGGATTCGACTCGTCTATCCTTGGTTGACAAGCCACATGTTGTGGTTTTATCGCTTCTGGATGGGTGAGCCCCGAGATTGGTGCCTTTGTTCCTTCACGGCTAAGGGACGGCGGGGGGCTCGGTTCCGCTGCGTGTGGTCTCGGGCGAACCGGAGTTCGTCCGTGCCTTAGGTGAGCGTGTTCGGCTTCCCCCTAACTTGGGCCTTGGGCCATGTGCTCAGGTCGGCTCCTTTTAGTGGGTGGGCTCTCATGATTTGGATAACCCAAGGTCTTACGTCTTTAATCGTCTTACTGCTGGGGCCTAGGTCTTAGAACCCCAACAGTAGCCCCCGAGCTCACGGAGGAGTGGGTCACTCCTTCATGTGCTTGAGTCAAGATTTTTTAAAGATCGTGGGTCCCAGTATCGCACCATTGGGATAGCGAGGTTTCCCGTGCCTTAGGCGAGGAACTGTGTTCCAGTTTCCCCCCAACTTGGGCCTTGGGCCATGTGCTCAGGTCGGCTCCTTTCAGCCCTGCCCTGGGGTCAAGGGTCCTGGTTATATAGTCATGGTCGATGAACCATAGCCCTTGGATCAAACCGACCTTGATCAATGGTGTAGATTGATTCTCAATGGCGGTTGTGAACCGACCTAAGAAGGAGGAGGTTGACAAGTGGGCCCCACTAGTTCAAACCGGCCGACTAGGGGGGTGTGGTCGGCCGACCACCCCTATGCTAGGTGGGTCCCACCTTCTGGGGCTTGTCTTCTGGACTCTTCTAGGGTGTTCTTTCGTAGGAGCCAAGTTGAGTTACTTCACAAGCAAGTCTTTACATCGTATGTGTTGCAAACTCTGGGCTTTTACCTATTTAATCCCTGAAAATATACAAATCACCAAAACTCATGGAAATTTATAGTAAAGCCCCTAGTTCTACATTATTTCTCATTTTATATCCTTATTTCATGTTTAGTTGACTAATAAATATTTACCATAAGAAGTGTCAACACATTCACATTGCTTGATTCCGCCATGGGATCATCGGGCTTCTCTGCGCTAGGACATCAACGGTTGATAGAGAGGCAAGGACGCTGAATAGCGGTGGTGGTGGTGGTGGCGTTCTTCCCGTCACTGCTGCGACCTTTCTTTCGGATTAGGGTTTAGGACTGTGGGTGAGGAAAGTGGCGGCGGTGAAACTTGGTTATCGTGCCCCGGCTCCCCTACCCTTCTATTTATTGTACCACAGTGTGATAGGGGCCCTCTAACCATAGATGGGTTGGACTCCCGATCGAGAGCAGATCAAGTTACATTTTGGGCGGGCCCAAAAAGGACCGAATAAAAACTAATAGGACGTTGCGGCGATCAACCCGATTGAGACCATCCATGGGCACACGCGGCCGTGCCGCCTTGTGAAGGTCTACATCCTCCGCGCGGTGGGCGGCGGAGCGCACCTCCTCCATCCTCGTGGTGCGCGGTGCACGCCGGAACAACAGGCTCCCGTTTCTATAGCCGTGACTCGCGGGGGAGCGGAGCCGCACGACCAGGTGGACGTGGCCTTCGACACATACTCAGCTCGACCCCGGGCTCCCCTCCCTAGCTGCATTGCCTGACGCCGACGACTTGGCGGAGCCGGCCGAGGAGGATGAGGATTAGGGCGTGGTTGCCGGGCGTAGGCGCAGCGGCGAGACTGGCGAGCTGAGATCCGTGAAGACGACAGCTTTCTGTTCTGGCACTTATCCCTGCGGCGCCGCCGTCGGCGTCATGCATCGTGAGTGCTGCGGTGTGGAGGCGCATCCAATCACGGTCGGCCTCCAGTGAATCGGGTGGGTGTGTCACCGCCGCCGACGCAAGCAGAAGCAGCTGCGACAAGCTTAAGCTTTCTAGGCAAGCAGGATCAATTTTTTTATTGAGAGAAGCAACTCATGAGATGTCAAAGTACTGTTATACCCTCTAAATTCAGTTCCTCACCCACATGATTTTTGGTTCCGGCCCACAATTTAAGTTCCTCTCATCTAGTTGCTCCTGTTTTTATACTATCAGATGGAACAGAATGGAGCGCTCACGTTATTTCCAAGCGTGGTAAAAAAATCTCAAATCTTAAAACCTGTTAAAGTGGTTGATCAATGATCTTAATTTATTATTCCACCTAGATAGCGCTTTGGGTGAAATATTTTCCGTCAGGAAACAACAGCAAACCAGGACAAACTCACCCCGCTAGTTGCATAATATGAGGGAGCTTTTAATATAAATCTAGAGCCCAATGGGTGATATAAAATTGGGTAGGTATACCATTTCTGTTTCTTGCATTTGTGAGTTTACCATCCGGTCATGGCAGCACCTATATAAAACCTTTGTGGCCGGCCATAAACAACCCGCAACTTGCATTATGCATGATCATCGACCCCTCATCCGACAAGAACACCACATTCTTGTTTATCCATTGGACGACGGACTAATAATACTAAGAAGAGGTAAACTATGCCGTCCATGAGGATTTAGTTCCTGTTTGGCCAGCGAAACATTATAAAATGACGTCCATCCCCTCCCAGTCCTCAGTCCTCACCTACTCTGCGCATATATGGACCATTAGACATCTGCGCATAACGCATTCTGTGGCAGCGGCAGCCTTATTATGCATCTCCCACCTCTCAAGTCCAGAGGCGAATAGCTAGAGCAGGAGCAGGAGCAGAAGCAGAAGCAGAAGCGGGAGACGCGGTCGACACCCTGCCTTCAACTCCTACCTCAACTTCGCATGCAAGTCGATTGGTAGTGTATAGAAGGTGACGCTCCTCTCTGGAACTTTAAATGGTTGTTCTGAAATCATTGGCGCCATGTGCTTGTTCCTTTTATGTCGCCGATCTTCTTTGCTTGTAGTACGTACTTGCTTGGGTAATAATAAAAGCGTCCACAGATGAGTGGTTAAATAGTGTAGCAGTCCTTAGCAAAAGTATTACAAATAAAATCCATATCTAACATCTCAGTATTTTGCCAACAAAAGAAGCCTCCAGTCATGTCAACAAGAACATCCCTAAATATTGACAATCGTGGGATAAAAAAATTTCATCCAAAAATATCTTCGAAATCACAAAAATATCAGACGTATGAGACTCGCAGGAAGGAAATAAACAACCATGGGTGGAATTTGAAGGCCGCTTCTAGCCTACTCATTTTTTTTTTTTTTTGACGAAGCTGGAGGGGCAAGAGTGCCCCTACAGACATTTATTAATTAATTAAAAAGTCTGGACAAGATAGGTTAAAAGAGAACTCAAGAAACAAAGAAAGTGAAGAAAAAGGTAAATAAGGAAAGGCAAATTACAAAAAATTGGATCCATGAATCAAAAGCTGCTGCAAATCTAGTCTTAACCCTCAGGGTTAGGAACCTTATTTCCTTGTCTCAGATTTCCTTCACTCTCGTTGGATTAGCTGGAATACCCTTGAAGATCAAATCATTTCTAACTGTCCAAATGCTCCAGCACATCAAGATTGCCAAAATCATGAAAAATTCTGAATTTGATTGTCTTCTAATTTGCTCTATGGCTTGAAAGATATCAGATTGTACTGAGAAGTGAATTCCAATCTGATTCCAGCGTTGAGCCACAAACGGACAGTATAAGAATAAGTGCTCCATTGTTTCTTCAGAGTTGCCATGACACAACACACAGCTGTAGGACTGCAGTTGCATTAGTTTTCTTCTCAGCAAGTTTCTAGTACTTAGTCTATCTTTCATTAGTAACCAGAAAAATACTTTGTGCTTTGGTTGACAACAATTTTTCCAAACCCATTTGAAAGCTTGTGGGACTTGTCTGTGGCCTATTATATGCTTATATGCCTGTGTTGCTGTAAAGGTTCCTCCTCTCAAGGTCTAGAGGTCATGCTGGTCAGTGAGCTCAGTTTCTTTTCTGATGAGCTGAAGGGCTAAGAATTGTTGATGAGCTTCCACTGATAGGGGCAGGTTGAACAGACTTGACTGAGACTGATGGTGGACCCATTTGCTTACTGTGAGAGACTTATTTTTAGCAAAGGAGAAAAGAACTGGATTCCTCCACCAATGATTCCATTTATCAGACCAAAGTAAACGTACTGCCATCTGGAATGATTACTTGCATCATGTCTCACCAAAAAGATCCCTTTTATGTGTGATTTGGTAGTCTTCCATTGGAGTATCCCTCTCTCTCTCTCTCTCTCTCTCTCTCTCTCTCTCTCTCTCTCTCTCTCTCTCAGGAGGGCACGCCCCAAAATGATTATATATTAAAAAGCGGTTACAAAAGGAATGGGTACAAGGAAGCAAAAACTAGATAAAAAGATAAAAACAAATACAGAAAAGGAATCACAACATTAGAAGTTGTCCAGCCATTCAGAAATCAGAGGGAAATAAAACTTCTTCTCACGATGGATAACCTGAGTGAATTCATGTTTGAACAAAGCCTTGACATTTACTAACTGCAGCTGTTGTTGCTTAAAGATAACTCCATTGCAAGTGTTCCAAATACTCCAGCTCCAGAGAATGATAATTTTCATAAAAAAGGGACCACAAAGAATTCAAGAATTTGTAAGGGACTGTGAAGGTTATGAATGTTTAGTCCCAGAATCGCCCATGCCTGTTGTGCAAAAGGACATCGAAGAAGGAGATGTTCGACGGACTCCATCTGGCGCAGAGGAAAGCGCATAAGAGTAGCTCTGAAGATGCATGTTTCTCCTTAGTAATCCACGAGTACTGAGGTTGTCTTTAAGAACTAGTGTTTTAACTGGCAAACAACTGTTCCAAAGCATGTTATAAGAAGCATGAATTTGTAAGGATCATTTCATGCTTGTGTATGTCTTTTTAGCTGGGAATCTCTGATTTCCCTAATATAAATCAAGTATCTTTTCCTTCATTTAGGTGTACGTTATCAAGGATCGAGAGTAGGTAACGTAAATGGGCAAAAGCTTCTGCAGAAAGATGTAGAGCCAAAAGATCCCAGAGATTATCAGAGGACATAAACTGCTGAAGTGTTTGTATCTTGTGCCTTGAAAAATAGTGAAGCTCTGGAAAGGCATGTTGACAGACTTTATCTCCGCATAAGTTTTGCCAAAATAATTTTTTTCCTCTCTCTAACCTAGCCAAAAACTCTCAACCACGCAAATGATAGTGATCCATTATAAATATGATTCTTGAACTTGTTTCAAAATTCTAAGATATGGCACTGATATGGCGGTTTCACCACCGGACCACCATGGCTGTGGCTGCCCCCAGCATATTGGCGAACAAATAATAGTCTTTTAGGTTTAAGGTGAAAAATAGAGAGAAAAAAGAGAAAATGCTTACATAATTAATTATATTTCGCTAGGCTATAAATTTTTCTGATTGATTCCAGAGTAGTATTATCCATGCGGCACTCCAGAGTAGTTACCAATGATTTACAAAACTGGAGCCTGCAGTGGTCAACGGCGGCTCTTGTTTGTAAAATGAAGTTGGGGGCAGCTGGGCGCTATCGTTTCTTTGGATTTTGTAAAGTTGCCATCCTTGCAGGCCTTCATGCATGACTAATAACGAGATTAGGTTATGCGCCTTGTTTAAAGGGAATATGACTAATAGTGAGACTAGGTTATGCGCTTTGTTTAAAGGGAATGTAATAATGAGGGGGTGGGGGGGGGGGGGGGGGGGTTTGAATCTAGGACTAACTTTTAGCCACATCGGATGTTTGGGTTCTAATTAGAAGAACTAAACATGAGCGAATTGTAAAAGTAATTGAATAAGCTGGAACTGATTCATGAGACGAATATATTAAGCCTAATTAATCTATGATGTGCATCACACAGCCAAATCATTGACTAATTAGGTTTAATGGATTTATCTTGTGAATTAGCCTTCAATTATGCAATTAGTTTTGTAATTAGCCTATGTTTAATACCACTATTTAATATGAATGTACTTCCCATACTCGTAGTGGCTAGGGCATTCGTCCGAGATAGGAAACACATGAAGTAGTGATTATTCTCTGGAACAGCGAGGCTACAAATGTTAGGTTGCGAAAAAAGAAGTAGATAGTAACATATTATAGTTTGTCTATATGCTCGCTGTTAGCATACCTTTCAAAGTGAGTCATGAATGGGAGCCTCTTGGGTGTGGCCTCTGTTTGTTGGGTACGGGCTCCTCCGCTTCATCGAATAAAGGATTACTTGGGGAGGAGGACATTTGCTAGGTTGACCGAGGGGTGGTAGCGGTGTCCTATGCTCATTTTGCTTTCTCCTTCCCCTGGTGTCTTAGGTGTCGCGTGGTTGGAGGCCTTGAGTGTAAATGGGTGTCTTGTCCCCGCTGTCTGTCTCCTCCGAGGTTACGGCGCCAGTCTTTGCCTCCAATGTCTTGTCCCCCAGCAGGTGCCGGCTCCTCATTATCTAGAGGGGATCGAGGTGGACTGCGAGTAGGCGGAGTGTTTGAACATGGAGGGAGGGTCGTTGCCTTCTTTGTCGTCCCCACCAGCATCATTGTCATCATAGCCACCATCATCAGGGTCCGGCGGAGAAGATGGGGTCACTGTCGGCTGTGATGTCGGTTGTGATCCTGTCGGCTGTGATCCTGACGGTTGTGATCCTGTCGGTTGTGTCAAGGTCTCAAGATGAATGTCCTCCTTATTCCACAGCACCTCAAAACACATAGCATCCCCAAGGTGCCTGGCCCCGCTAGGAGCTTGGAACTCAAATTCATGATCTTCAAACCCCAAAGAACACGTACCCTACGGTAACGACAAGCAAAGTCGGGGAGGGACCTAATGGTCTTCGTACTCTCTGCTATATCCCGGGAGTGTGTGCGAACCCCTCGGCCACAACCTTCTTCCTTCCCCCCTGCCGAAGGGCACCAAGAGTGAGCAGTGTGCGCGTTCCTCGGTGATATCATCATTTGGGTACCTTGGGGCCAACTACCCTGTCTTGCTGGTGTCGACACCGGCATGCCAACTGGTGAAACATCTAGTTCCCGAGCTCAACCATCTTGGGGTCGTTGCTCGTGAAAGCTTACGCTATGGATTTGCTGATCATTTCTTTCAAGACCTCATCACGACCTTCCTGTCTCAAGCCTTCCTTGTACCTCTGCCTCGTGTGATACAAGGCAGCATCTATCTGCCACGACTCCACCGTCGCCCAACTCTTCCTCGAGCTCATGCCACAGACGTGGCCGCGATGCTCGGGGTTTCCCAAGGCCAAAGTCAGCGCATCGTGTCCCTGACGAATTCCGAGGCTCCCGTTGCTCTTAGCCGCGGTGGCCTCGATGACAGCCTTCTCTACTTCCTTGATCTTAGCGCGGTGCTCTGCTCGGCTTCTTGGGCTGGTGGCCATACGAGGTAGTTCCGTGTCCTTTCATCGCAGCCGCCGTGCGGATCGGCTCCCGGCTTCCTTTCTAGCCCTTTCTTGGGCCCGCCACCCCGACATGTGTCCGACATACCCAATATTGCCCATGTGGTGGTGGAGTTGGTTCCTCTTTGCGAGGGCTGAGAACTTCTCACTCTTTGCCTTTGCTTTGGGCGTGTTTTTTCTTTTGCAGAACTCTTCCCATACATCAGCTCCTATCATGTTGTATTTGACGCAGGGTGACCACCCTTTCATCAGCCAATCCTTGTTGAGCCTGTACTTCCAGTTCCGGAAGCATCTTCCTTCGAGGACATAGACATGCTCCTCTACCTTCTCCAGATTGGCGTTGTTAGGATACCAGAACTGTTTCTGCATCTCTTGCCACACCCAAAACTTGTCACTCTTAGGGACCTGTTTCCAGTCTTCATAAAGTATGGAGACCTTATCTTTCACGAGACACGAGCACTGATTGCTGTACTTCACGATGACCTCAATGGGCAGCAATGGCTCTCCCTGCGGCCCCAACTCAAGAATAACATGGACATCACTGCTCTTCTTGTGCCTCCCATGTTCTCCCCAACTCAGCTTCGGCTTGTCACCCTTTTGATTGCCTGAAGAGGTGGCCATGGAGGTAGCGGGGGGTTGTTGCTCTGTTTCGTGCTCCTCCAGGAATTCCAAAGCCCAAGGCACCTTTGTGCTTTGTGCTTCATCCCTCGGGTTGTAATTCGGATCATCTTTGTCCTAACATTCACAGGCTCCTTTGCAAACTCGGGGAAGGCGGCGTCAAAATCTTTTCCTTCGCTTAGCATCGAGAAGGGTGTCACGGCTTCCCGTCATCCTTTAGACGATCGCTATATGCATGCTAGGTCATGTGCTTAGCATCCTCGGGGTTCCCAAAAATAGCCCTTGCAGCGTCGGTGAAAGGAAGGTACCACATTGTATGGGTATTTGGGCGTTTCCTCTACGTGTAACCTTCTTCTTCCTCCTCGTATTGCGTTGATATGATCTTCTAATCCGTCGCACTAGTTTTCTTGGCCCTCTTCTTTTTTTTTTTGGCCGTCCTCCCAAGGCTATCTCATCGATCTCATCCACTTTCGACATCCGGCATTCCTCTTGTATCGACTCACGCCGTAGTGTGAACAACTGGTCAAATTCTCATTTGCGCCGCCCGATATAGGATGCAGTGGTTAGGGCAGGCATCGAACTTTTTGAGCTTCATCGCCACTGGCCGGATCAACTTCTTAGCACGATACGTATTGGCAGGAACCTTGTTAGGCATTGGATACGTGGTAGCAAGGTAACTTACAAGCTCATTGAAGCTAGTGTCAGACCAGCCATGGCGAGCCTTCATCATTAGCAAATCAAGGTTAAAACTAAGCATCGTGCAACCCTTTGGACTGTCTTTGTAAAGCGGATCAATTGCCGCCTGCTTCATCTGTTTGAAATTTTCCAACCACTTTGGGCACCCAAACAAAATGTCGTCTTCATCGAGGCGGTTCACGCAATCCTGAAAAATCTGGACATCCTCAGGGTCCGTCAAAGGAGCCTCCTGATCACCATCCCCTCCACCACCACCGTCATCGTCGTCGACGTCAGCCGTGCTTTCGAATATATCATCACCACCGCCATCCACAACACCGGCTGCTACTGGATTGGCGGGTGGATCTGCTAGTGGATGTACTGGTGGAACCTCTTCCCCATGAAAAATCCAAACCGTATAGTCCTTGACAAAACCATGCATAATTAAGTGAGATTGCACCTTCTGGTGACTGTCAGGTTTGAGGTTCTTGCAACGAGAGCAAGGACATATAATCATCCTCAGTTGATTTATCTCACTGTCTTTTCGCTAGGGCAACAAACTTTCTCACTTCAGCTATGTAATCATCGTCCACCCTCTTCATTCCGTACATCCATTTGGCTCGGCGACTCTCCATCCCTGCTGCCTGCTCTCAAAAATGTTAAATGTTGTTATACTGTACTCAAAGTGAAAAAAAGAGGAAGAGGATGGGAGTAGAGAGATACAAGATTTCTCTCTCCTCCATGAACATGAATCTAGATCTAGATCTAGAGGGGATCCAAAAGATGAAAGCAGAGATTAAGGGAGGATGAGAGAGCCTTTATGTACCATTTGGTGTGTTTTTCTCCCCAAATCCAAGCTCAAACTCCCAATTCAAAAATTTGGCCAATTTTTAGGCAAAAAGCCCCCCCCCCCACAAGTTGGAAGAGTAAGACCCATGGAGAAGAAGAGGGGGCTAGCGGCTGGTATTTAAAGGCCTAGGGATTAACCGTGGCGGGCACCTTAACGTGCCCGCCACGTAAAATCACCATTTACCGTGGGGGCGCGTAACGCGCTCACCACGGTTAACCTCAATTACCGTGGCGGGCGCGGCGGGCGCCCGCCACGGTTATTGACGATTTTACGTGGCGGCGTAGTTAAGGCGCCCGCCACGTTAATCGATTAACCGTGGCGGGCAACCGTGTGCCCGCCATGGTAAAAAATCCGGCATCACGCAAAATCATTTCGTTACCGGTGGTTGTCTCTACCCGTGCTCTTCTCGATGGCTCCACTAGTTCCGCCTCGGTGGTTGGGCTCAGCGGTCAAATGGGCGCCGCCGAGGAGGGCGTGGGGCCTGCGTCAGTAGAAGGCCCTGGAAGGGCTCGCGGTCAACTCGCCACGCAGACCGCGCCCGCCCGGCGCCCGCGGTCCCACCTCGTCGTCGTCGAGGCCTGTCCCGGACCAGCAGCAACTTCGCGTCCGCCATCGCGGTCCAGCAGCAGGCGTCCCCAAAGCGTGTCTTGGCGCTCCGGTCTTCCCGCCTCCTCCAATCCTCCCACGGCGGCGGACCCCCTACCCCGCCGTGCACAAGCCTCGCGGCCGGCCGCGCGCCCACCCCGAAGCCTCCTATGGGCCCACCACTGTGGCACGGCGAGTTTTTGCGTCTACTCTCGGGAGACTCTTATTTGCGTTGCCGTTGGCGTCGTATGCAAAATGGGGGTCTGGTTTGGGGCATCTGTTGGATACGTTTTTAGACCCAAACCACTGTGTATGACCTATTTTTGGATATGCCTTGCATTGTTGGAGATGGTCTAAGGTGACACAACTTGCATACATGTAACTCACACAGGCTCCCCATACCTACAATAGTCCTTGCGATCTTTGTTCCAGTCTAAAAGTACGGCTAGGCCCAATGGAGGATTTTATAAAAAGACAGCCACATAAGTAAGAAGACCATGGAATTGTGTTTCAAACTACTCCTCTAACGCTAGGCACCACGGTTGTCGAAAAAAAAAAAAAAAAAAAATGCTAGGCACCACATATCATTTAATATCATGACTTATGAAGTGTTGGTATATATCATGTACAAGTAGTTTTATCTATATGAAACCTGGTTCCTTCTCTCTCTCCATATAATTTGAAAAAAAAATCTGAACTACTAGCATATTAATTAGTGTGCATGAAACTCTCATAAAACTCCCATTTAAACTAGCCTATGTCCCAAATTTTGTCTTTGGAGATCTCAGATGAAAAACGTTGCCACCAAGTGTTTTTTTTTGGGGCAATTCCAACTTAGAAACTACTGGGTAGTTTTTATACTTGTAATGTCACCTAGAAATTACTCATAATAAACTGCATCTCCAATGTCTAGGGCATGTTTGGACGAGTTGAGGGGTGACTAAAGATTAGTCACCTCCTTTTAGTCCCCTTTAATTTTGATGCTAGCCTCCTAACAGGGGGATCAAAGGAGGGACTAACAGCATCTCCAAGAGTACCCAATAAACCTTTGCAATCCTTGTTTCTTAGGAAGAATGGAAAAAATCCATCGCCAACAACTCCCAATCTTTTGAAACTTGGAAAAATCCTCCATCGTGCACAAAATAAAGATGCACGCGTACTCCCGTCGCTTGAATCCATCAACCTTAAGGTGGAAGGGCGTGGGAAAGATCGAATAAAAGTAGGAGAAATTTCCGATGCAAATACGCAAGAGAGAAAATCTATAAAAGTGATTAGGATAATTTTGAAATGTATAGGATTTCTAATGTAAAATTGTCTTCTATAGTTTAGGAGTGAATTATTGAAAGCAGTTGGAGATGGTCTTATTTATTCCTTCCAATACTTTTTAGGAGTTGAAAAAAAATATTAGGTACTCTTGAGATTCTCGTTGTTTGGATTTAGGGAATTTTAGTCCAGGTCACGTTGAATGTTTAATGTTAATTAGAACTAAACTAGTCTATCAACCCCGTGCTCTCGCACGGGTTAGAATCACAATGTTTATGTTAGAATCATATTTATGTTTTTTCTTAGTTCATTTTCTGACATAATAGGCAGATAACAAATATTCTATAGTTTGTTCCCAATTACATAAATTATGTATTACTAATATTTGTCCTTTGCATGTCACCTATGTATATCTTCTTCTTCTTTTTTTTTTACGAAATACCTATGTATATCTTCAACATGCATTAATTGGAAACTTAGCTTAATGGGTGATTGCTACTGTGTTGCAGCATATATCTTATGATGTCATCCATCTATATTTTTATTTCTAAATGTCAATCTTATGATTGCTATGGATTTATTTGTCCCCTAGTTAAGTTGAAACTTTTTGTTCTTCTCGTATCTTTTTTTATTAACTCTCATTTTGTCCTTCTTTAAAATAGGGTTTAGGTTCATGGACTGGCCTATTAAGTATTAAGATTGCATAAACCATCATTTCAAGTATACACTACATTGCTAAGATAAAAAACAGAATTAAACTCATGAGGATATCAATATTTATCTTTATAATGATTAATTACTCTAAATAAATCTAAATGGCTAGTAAGATATAGCCACATGTGGTCTGCACGAACTTTGATCGCTTCTCAAGTGTTAAGAAATTATATGTGCAGTAATAGTTGAAGTATAAATATGCGAATGTCAAACATTTTGTGAGAGATTTCTAGGATTTTTTTTTTTTTTTTTTTGTAGTGAGTCATGTGGGCATTTATGCAGAGGCTCCATTAGAAGTACCTATAGTTAGAAGAGAAATTTCTAGGTTTTATCCATTTTCTAACATGATATGGAATTACTTTAAACCTAAGCTTAAGTTATATGAGCTCTTGTCACGTTTTGTGACATCATTTGCCTTTAGTTTAACTATTGCATTTTCTATCGTCATGTTAGGTTGAAACACAACTCCTCCTTGTATCTTTTATTTGAATACTTTTTATTTGAAAAACATTATAGGCCTATTCTTACCATGGTACAAATAATCTTGCACGACCATAATCAACATGTTGAATTTGTTATATAACATAACTATATTCAAAGTAATATTGTTTTATAAAACATAGAGCGCTTAATTTTTTAAAAAAAATATTGATATGGAGAAACGTCTTAGTCAAAACTTATAAACGTATTTAGCACTTGCAAAATTCATTATCACAACATTAATATAACTTTAAAGTGAATATCTTTCACGGCTGATCAACTATTAAATAAATATTTATTCTAATGTATAAATGTTTACTTGTCTATGTGGTGGAAGACAGTTATTTGCTATATTTTTGAATTAAGAGTTGTAATTATGATTATTGAATTACTTTTGTATTATTTTATATTAGTATTTATATGTCCTTGCTCTATCCCAAAAATATGCAATTATGTGTTTGTATTGAGTCCAACTTTTTTAAGTTTGACTAAATCTGTAGAAAATTACCACTTTTTAAGTTCGACTAAATCTGTAGAAAATTACCATTGACATTTATGACATCAAAGTATACTATGAAAAAAATATTTTTAATTTTCATGGCTTCAGATAAGCATACTATGAAAATATATTTCTTGACAATTTTAATGAAACTAATTTAATGTCATAAATTTTAGTTCTTTTTTATTTTGATATGGACAAAGTTAAAACTATTTGAGTGCTCGAAAATTAATAATTGCATCTTTCTCGGGATTAAGGGATTAAATTTAAGAGATGCCTTTGTTCACTTTCTATATAAGGGTTGAGGTGGATAACTTAGATACAAATTAAAATGTGTTGCTTCATATTATCTTTCATAATGCCATATATTGGTAATTTGAATACAAACTAAGGATCTACTTTGTGTTATCTTTCATAACGGTGGAGGTGGGCAACTTATAAAAGATATTAGGGATATTTTAAATTAACTTTCATAATGGTGTAAATTATCATTTATTTAGACACAAATATGTGAGTTTATTTAAAATATCCTTCTTGATGGCATATGTAAGTAATGTTACGCAAACTTAGGGGTTCGCTGAAATTATATTTATAGTGATAAAGGTGGTTAATTTATATATAGTTTAATAGTTTTAAAATTATCTTTTGCATAAATTAGAAATTTTGATGCAAATTAGAACTTTATGTATTTCTCATAGTGGTAGAGGCGGGTAAATATGTATAAAGAGAAATATATTCAATGACTATTATTGGACATGCCGATAAGAGTCTACAAAGTTAATAGCCAACTATTTCAGTTTATCGCAGAAATTTTGAAATTTATTTGTTCTATCATGTTGGATGGGAATAAACATGGAGTTTTGATGAAAAAAGGATGAATGTTGAATAGAGGGATAATTATTTCTTCGTTTTTGTTAAAGATTGTCCCCTTTTAGTTTATACATTTAAATCTGACATGTGTAAATGATTTCTTGGTGTTCGTAGATTTCCTATTATATCTTGTTTATAGATTAACCTTCCATCCAATTTTTATTTTCAAATTTTTTTATTATTTTATAATAGATTAATCAATGTGATGGCTACGGCAGTTATAATAAATCAATTGCCTTTACCCCAAAAAAAAAAAACTTAGTGAACGTATTTGGTCGGCCCTTGTTGCATGGGTATTTTTTTTAACGTATCTTGAACATGGCTATTTTAATGTATATATACTGAACGTTGCCGAATTTTTGGTCATAGCCGACCATAACGTGATGAGTACGTCATTCAAGATTTTCTACATGGGGTTGGACTTTTTTTCTCAAAAATAATAAAGGTTTAAGCTTCTTTATCATAATGGCAGAGGTGGGTAATTTTTTTAGAAAAACAAAATGAGATCCAATGGTTATTAATGGCTAGTTTTTAGATTTGATGGTTGGATGTTTTTCGATTAACGTGAGAATTTCTAGTATTTATCTTTTTTTTGAGTGTGTCTAGTGAGAATTAACGTGGAGCCTTCTTTGGAGCCTCCAATTAGTAATAGTAAGGTGGGTAATATTTTAGAAAAACAAAATGAGATCCAATGGTTATTAATGGCTAGTTTTTAGATTTGATGGTTGGATGTTTTGATTAACGTGAGAATTTCTAGTATTTATCTTTTTTTCTCGAGTGTGTCTAGTGAGAATTAACGTGGAGCCTTCTTTGGAGCCTCCAATTAGTAATAGTAAGATATGAACTGACTACAAACCGGGACTAATTGATGAGACAAATATATTAAACCTAATCAATTCATGATTAGCACATATTTACCGTAACACCGGTTGGGCAAATCACACTACTACAAAATAAAGATTTAGAATGACCTTTTAAAAAAACACCTCATAGGCGCACAGGAATTTCAACCGCTCGATTAATGCCTAGCATCAACCGAGGCTGTTATTTTTTATTAACTGCCTCGCAAAATTGATTAACCGAGACATACAACCTTAAAATGCTGCCTCGATTAATATCAATTAACCGACGTGGCCATACTATAAGGCTAGCCTCGGATAATACGTGCTGACCCATCTCGAAGCCCAAACTAGCCATCTCTCGGCCTGATAGCGTGCTCAGTCGGCGTCAGTTCACTCACCGGAAGGGTGTCGCGGATGTGTCTAGGTAGGTTCGATCGGCACCCATAGCGAATCCGCTACTCAGCGCCTCCGTTCGCCCATGCACCTGCAGTCCCACAGGCAGCTCAGGGTTTACATTATCACCGATTGATTTTCGATAATTCCGATTATCCTTTTTTTCTAATTATTAGTGGTTTCGATGGAACTGGGGTATCGCTTAAAAATACCGGTGTTTTGAATTTAGCAGCGAAAGCCCTTTGGCATGGGGGCGTGGCTGGCTACATGCTTTGCACCTGTCGCTCGGGGGTCAAAAATTCTGATACTACTATGTTCTATGCATTTTCTCGTGTAGGCTATTCCGTACGTGATTACGTACGTGGGCCGTGCAACAGTGGAGGTCGGCTGCCTGCCTGCTGCTACATGGATCCGGACAGGGTTTCAGTTCTACCCGTGTATTTGTGTGTTCGGAACTTCCCCAAAAGTACAACTATAGAGGACCTCAGGAACCTACTTGCTAGTAACAATGTTGACGTCGCCAACGATGACGTGAGTACGGTCCATTTTCCTTCGCTTTGCTTTTTCATATGATTTATTCTGAAATTCAGAATCCTTTTTATGTTACATACAGGTGCGCATGATAAAAAACAAAGACGAGAAGCCGCCGCATGCTATTGTTGAATTCAGGGATGCACAGTCGGCTTACAAGGCTGTTCCACTTGTGAACGGGAGATATCTAAATGGTTTGTTTTCCGTTTAACGCAGAATTGATTCTTTTTTTTCTATCTAATTCATTTCAAAAAAAAAAAAAAAAAAATTGCCATCATTTATATTGTTCTCAAGAGAAAACTACGTACGTGTAGATGATACAATATGTCTTCCCCAAAATTAGCACTAGGCAACTAAGTTGAATAATTATTATCTTGTCATAGATTTCTCATGTGGAACGCCTCTAGACGCCTCCTCCTCGTTGATGCCTCTTAACACCTTTCCTCATAATGGGCCCACAAGTCATAGACACATAAAACGTCTCCAAACACCTCTCCAAGCATTGTAAAAAAAGTTCTTAAATCTTAACCTGTCATAATCTTTTTTGTGTATCGTTGTGTAGCCAATTAAAAGGTTATACTTTTTTTTAGATAAGGGAACAAAGTTCCAGCCTTTACCATCCGTAAATGGTAGACACCGAGAGTCATCGATACAAAAGAATGCCATGAGGCATACAAACCCAAACATTCAACGAAACAAGTTTCAGCTCATTTAGTGAGCGTGAAGCTAAAACAGGAGCATTAAACACCTATCCAATTTGAGAATTTCAAACCAAACTTCACAAAGATGGACATAATCACTGTTTCCCATCTTCTATGAGGTTATACCTAGATCCACTTATATACTTAAAAAAGAAAAAAAACTCATCTGGTTCCGCTGCAATCCCTGTTTTGCTATACTTTGAGAAATCAAAACTGTGTATGGTGATATCGTAATTTGCAGTAGTTTGAAGGGGGAACTTTCAAATGAAAGATGCAAATCTGTATTGCAACCTATTGCTACTGTAAGAACATTAATGTTATTCCTCTATCCCAAATTGCAAGTCGTTTGATTTTTTCGACATCAAGTTTGACCACTCGTCTTATTTAAAAATTTGTGCAAAATATCACTTGTTTTGTCATGGCTTTCTTTATTAATAAAAGTTCTTCAAAAATAACTTAAATTTGACTTTGTTTGCATAATTTTGTTTTGAAAAAGACGCGTGTGGTCCAACTTAGGGCAGAGAAAGCTAAACGACTTACAATTTGCAATGGAGGAAGTAGCTAGTACTTTCTAGTTCCTTCATAGATATACCTCATCAATTATATATGTTATTATCTTGTATTTTGATACTAAATCTAACTTGCTATATGTTGTTGTGCTTGTAACAGGAGAAAAGATAGCGGTTTCTTTTATCGTCCATCTTGAGGTAGTGGACATAAGTTTCTAAAAATTTTAAAAGGAAAAGTTCAATTATTTACACTATACACTTCTCAGAGCAACTTCAAGAGACTAGTTAAATGTACTTATACAGCTATTTATAGTTATTGTGCTCTAAAAAAGCATTCCAACAGCTTGTTTATTTTGTTATATATTTTCCATGCTAACAATCCCACCATTCTGGTTGGTCATATTTGCCTAGCGAGTCTTGCATGTTATCATGTTTTCCAATTTAGCTAGGATGTTGTAAAACTATATATCTTTAGATGCCTTACTATTTTACATAATAGCTAAATCTTACAATTTAACATATAATTTTACAATGTCTCTTGGAGTTGCTCTCATGGTAGTTTTATTTCAACCTTGAACTATAAAATTGGAGAGCGGATGCATGCTGACCAGAAAAAATCTGGTCCTTTAGCTGGCTTTGAAGGTGTATTTCTAATTTTTGGAAATAATACAAATATAGATTAATCAGAAGATTATGTAGCTAATTAATTTCAAACAAGAAAATATGAAACCCGTTACTGTTTTTTCAAATAAAAACTTAACCTATCTGTTGGTGCTAATTGATGTATCGTTGTTTGGATTTTATTGTACCTCCTTTTTATTTTATTATTAGTCGCTCTTGGTCATACCTGTTACTTAATTTAAATGTTGTTTTGGGCTCTACTATGCACCACATGATGCCTTAGCATGCATATAATGTTTAGCACTTGTATATATTGCCATGTCGTACGAACATATTAAAACCTAAGCATCCCATCCAAATGACTCATCGGCGAGTTTTCATGCCGTACAGCACACCATTGGTGACAGGAAAAGCTACATGGCATTCATCAGCAGCCTGCGTGCCCTCCTCGCCGACCGTATGGATGGTATCCCGGAGTATATCGTGGAGGCAAAAGACGGCAAACCAAGCAGTAACCCAGTGCTTGGGAAACAACAAGGCGGCATGCAGCCAGAGCGGTGGATTCACATCAAGTTAATCGCGACGGAGGGCGCAACAACAACGCTAGTCATCCGGGATGACAACCTTTATGTCAAAGGCTTCACCGGCAAGGGCGGACAATGGTTCGAGCTCTGTGAGCGGAGAGAAAACGACGCGGAGAAGCTGCCAAAGGAATACTACAATGCCACGAAGCTGGAAGGATGGGGCCTCAAGTACGACAACATAATGAAGCTCAATGACAATGACCAAGTCAAGGCGACACTCAAGTCCACGAAGCTGGGTAAGGCCTTCGCGGAGAGGGCCGTGCGCAGGCTCTCGCGCTACTGCACAGAGGCAGATGATGATATTCCCGTCCGGCTGGGATTGGCGGGCCTGATTATGATGTTCTGTGAGTCCGCAGGGTTCAATCCTATCCTCGACCACTTTGCAGGTAACGAATGATATGATCCTCCCAGGGAGAATGGCTGATGTAAAGTTTTGGAATGTCACATTAGGTGTTACATGGAGGTATTGCTTGTTAGGTGTTCAGATACTAATAAAATAACAAATTACGCAATCCGTCAGTAAACCACGAGACGAATTTATTACAACTAATTAATCCATCAGTAGCACATGTGTTCTTTGTAGTACTTTATTGTCAAATCATGGACT
This sequence comes from Hyparrhenia diplandra, assembly GCA_015847255.1. NCBI lineage: Eukaryota > Viridiplantae > Streptophyta > Magnoliopsida > Poales > Poaceae > Hyparrhenia > Hyparrhenia diplandra. Next base: position 38,852 of record JADLZK010006815.1, read on the forward strand.
AATTAGGGGCTGTTTGGTTCAAAATTGCTAGAACTTTTTAGAGAAAAAAGTCTCTTCCTATTTGGTTTTAGGGGCTTTTTCTAGTGTTAGGAACTAAAAAGTCCCTGAACCAAAAGATTCACCCCGCAAATTACACGCTATCTATATAATTAGTATAATTTTTAGTCTATATGTAATACTTAGGCTGTAAAGTTTTAGCTAAACAATTATTACCTCAAAAAAAATTTTTAAAAAAAGCTAACCAAAGATATCTGCAGGTGCTGATTGCTGGGAAAATGGGAAGGGACTAATGTCGGATGTCATCTGGAATTGGAAGAACATGTCAGCCGCTCTGCTCCAGAGGAAGCGCAGTGGTGGTAGGGATCCCTGGAACCCTCTGTGCGGTGCCGAGTCTCATGCCGATGCGTTAAGATGTGTTCACCTCGTGCTCAACGCCGGTGCTATAGATCTCAGTGGCCGTAACAAAGCCCACGTGGAGATTCTTAAAGTCTCTGCCAACTTCGACGTCGCTGGCATCGACGTCATCGACGAGAAACAGTACACGCAGACTATCCACGCTGTCACGGCCAATCAGGCCCAGGGACATGCGAACAAGGTACGGACATATATATAATAATAACTCATTCCATCAGTTACCTTTGATTTGTTTTATCATCCATGTCTGCAAGTTCCAACCATTATTGTTTACGCACTTTATCTGTTACTAGTAGCAATGGACGTAAGACACACGTGCTTATGATTATTAATAGGTGATGTCATAAATTATTTTAGAGAGTTTAAATGTAATCAATAAAAATGTAATTTAATAAATTTTTTAAGAAAAGTCATAACAAACTTATTCCAGAAATATAGAAATATGTATTCTTGCTAGATAGGGTTCACAATCTTTAGAGAAACAGAATAAAATTCTTAAATAGAGGTTATATATTGCCTAAAAATAGGTTAGATAAATTGTTTTCTTCTTACAGATGTAATCTTCTATTGTCTTTGTACTATCACACAGTATAACAAAATAAGAAGACAAATATATGCTTTGACGTAGTCTAACGTTATATGTAAGAATTGGTTATTGTACATACTTAGGTTCAGTATGCTAGCTGGGAAATTTCAATCAATACGAAACATATCTTCACAAACAATGTACAAAATTTAAGCTTTACTCATATGGGGAATATTATTGGTTACTGAGATCTTTTTTACTCTCCTTGCTAATTTCTTTCCTATCTATCTATCTATTCTAAATCCATGCTGAAAGAATTTATGGGTATTAGAGCACAAGGATAAATCATATTTTCTAAGAAGGAAAGGTAGAAGTATGATGGACAACACTGCTGCATCGATCATATTTTTACATATTACTCCTAATTGGTGTTTAATCATGTTAGGTTGGATGAATCTTTAGTTTAACAATGATGAAGCTACAAGTATTATGTTGTTCAATGGCAACCACATTATTACCTCTATTATATCCCCCACCCCAAAATAAAACAACAAGGTGCAAGCGTGAACATGTGCATAACTAATTGATCATTCATATCCATGGTTGAACTTGCAAAGGCTACAACACTACAACAAATACCATACCATTATGTATGGATTTCAGTGAAAATTATTAAACTTTCAAAATATTGGTATTTAGGAGGCAAAATTCCATAGGTAACACATAAACAAGCTATTGAGTTTAAATAAAAGGATACAAATTTTCAAGAAAAATTGTGGAGACTGGATTTTGCATGGTGAACATACTCCCTCCCGTCCAACAAATAAAAAGGACATCTAGCATCCGGCGCTGGTAAGACCAGGGCGATGGTAAAATTACGATTCTATGGTAAAATATCAACAGTCCAATGGTCACCGGGGCCGGGCGGTTTTATCCAAGATTTGCCTCTCGTAGCTTTGTGTCGCCCCGGTATAGACTGCGCCGCAGCAGCCCTTCTCTGCCGCCTCCCTCCGGCATTCACATAGCAGCGCCCCGCTGCGCGATTCTGCACGCCACCTCCAGCGTCAGATGGAGCCATCGTCGCCCGCCGCCCTCTCACGGTGCCAGCGCGACGCTTCGCCGCAGTATGCTGCGGCGGCGGCCCTCGCCGTGCCCCTGCCCACGCCCGGTCGATTCGCTTCGCCCCCGCGCCCTCCGCTGGCCCGTGCCGCACGCCGATAGCGCGCCGACCCGCCCGCCGCTGGCCGCACGCGATAATTTCTGGCAGCGCCGACCTCCCGCGATGGCATGGCGCGCTCCCGTAGCATCCCGCGGTCCGCGACTTTTTCGCCGCTCAGCATGCAGCCCTCCGCGACGGCCTCCGGCGGCCTCGTTGCCGCATGCTGCGCCCGGTGATTGCCGCCCACTTCGCGAAGGGAAGGCAAAGAAACGGCACGGTTTACGGAAGGTTGGACGGGCTGAGAAAGGAATGAGTGGCGAGTTTTCTCACATTTTTTATGGCGACCTGTTTTTATTTTACTAGTGCCGAGGTGGCCACAGCCATTCACGCTGTTCGCACGTATGTGGTATGATACCTTTATTCTGGGAAAAATTTTGAATGCTAGATGGACTTTTATTTCTCGGACGGAGGGAGTGCGACGAACAGCAAGAATCGGCCGCGGGCCACCTCGCACTAGTAAAATAAAAACAGGTCGCCATAAAAAAAATGTGAGAAAACTCGCCCACTCATTCCTTTCAGCCCCCTCGCCCAACCTTCCGTCGAGAACGCCTGGCCGCTTTCTTTGCCTTCCCTTTTCGCGAGTGGGCATCACCGGGCGCAAAGATGCGGCAACGCAGGCCGCCGGAGGCCGCCGCGAGGGCTGCATGCTGAGCGGCGAAAAGTCGCGACACGGATGCTACGAGCGCCGCCATCGCTGAGGTCGTCGGCGCTGCTAGCGCTTATCGGGCGCACGCCAGCGCTGAGGGTTATCGATGCGGCACGCCACCGGGCGGAGGTCGGCGCTGCCGTGGCTATCGGGGTAACGGCCAGCGCGAGGGGCAGCGCGCGGCGAAGCTTAATCGACCGGCGTGGGCATCGGCACGGCGAGAGGCCGGCCGCCGCAGGCACGGACTGGGCGGCGAAGCGTGCGCTGGCACCGTGAGAGGGCGGCGGGCGGCGATGGCTCCCAAAGTGACGCGTGCGCGAGGTGGCGTAGAATGCAGTGTGGCGGCGTTGCAATGTTGGAGGGAGGCGGGCAGAGAAGGGCTGCTTCTTGGCGAAGTCTATACGGCGGCGGACACGGGCTACGAGAGGCAAATCTTGGATAAAACCGCCGGGCGCCAGTGACCATTGGACTGTTGATATTTTACAGGGGTAGAATCGTAATTTTACCATCGCCTTGGCTGCGGCGCCGGATGCTAGATGTCCTTTTATTTGTTGGGCCGGAGGGAGTATGTGGTATGATACCTTTATTCTGGGGAAAAATTTTGAATGCTAGATGGACTTTTATTTCCTGGGACGGAGGGAGTACTACTTTGAACTAACAGCGCAACACTGAGATCAAAGAGTCTATCATAGCCGTTATTAGTAGGTCGACTTTCATCAGGCGTAGTATATTCTCCATAGCACATTGTTGGATGTGTTCATATTTTTCCAAATTTTCAGTGTTGTTGATTTGAATAATTAAGGATTGATATGTTATCTATGGGACACACAAAAAAAATCTATTATAATATAAATTAACAAATTACTTACTGCCTTGTGTATTATCGACCTCACAGGAAGAAAACCAGTGTGGCGGGGCTCAATACACGTTGATTTTTCTCATTAAATACATTTATAATTTGCAAATTCCTCTTAACAGATGTTGTAACTTAAATACAAATACACGACTAAAATGACAACCACTAAAAGTCATAAGTACCTGTTTGAAAGAGATATCATTAAAGTTTCGAAGCATGTATGTGTATTGAAACTATAATATTTTATTTCTAGTAAGTGGAATGGACAAGATGTTGGAAGGCTATATACTAAACAAAAGCTCTCCATGAGGCTAACAACATTTTCTTTGGAACAACTAAATATTATTTTTGCTTCACCAAACCAATGAGTAGATCTTAGGTTATCAAGGAATGAAGAACTAAATTACTGAGAATTCAGAGATAGATGTAGGTAACAAGCACAGGGCCAGGAAGTAAGAAAAATTCCTACATCAGCTCCGCTGCCAGATATACAATAGTGCAACCGTATTGCCTCTCCAGTCGTCCTCTGCCTTCGTGAATTCTATAGGTGTATGGGATCACCTTCATTGTGCTGCTGCATGTATATATCTAGCACACTATAAGAAAAATAATAAAAAGGACTATGAAAAATCTGTATGTGTACTAGTACCTTCGCAAGCTTTCCATCTAAGCAAAATAATAAAGAATACTTTGAATACTAGAACATTGCATGCTTCAAGAAAAAAAAAAAAATCTACATGTTGTAAAGCATCTACAAGAATATTATTGATAATATTTTGTCTCGGACACTGTAAAAATCGAAGTCCAGCTCAGGGGCGCAACAAATCATACCTGGATGAGCAGTGCAGCCTAAGTACAATCACAATAACCTATATTGCAGCTACAAAATGGCAGAATACAAGTATTGTGACATTATAAAAGATTGAGGAGTTGACAGAATGACAACAACACAAACACATTATGAAACTGCAATAATACACCCTCTTTGTCCCCCAATACATCGCACAAGGAAAAGCATAAGAAGAGGAGCAGATGTATTACCTCGTATACACATTGGCCTACTGAATCAGATGCATCCATATATCCATCTTCCCTACAAAATCGATGCTTTCCCCATTGAATTGCTGCCTCAGCCAAACTAAAATGTATTCGAAATTGAGCTTGCCAACCAAAAGTTAACACCATCCCCTCCTAGATCGAGCATGCCGTGGCCCGCATCAACATCGTCATTGTTTGAATCGCGTGGATTCTGCTACAGGATTGAATGGCCAGAAATCTGCTAGGGGGAAGAGGAAGAATTGATATATATGGCAGACCTTTCATAGAAGGGAGATTTTCTAAAGCATGTCAAAGTAAGGAATATGTACCTCTTAGCAGATGTGTTTTGGTCGTAGCGCTTTGGACCAAATGCTGCACGTCACAACCATGGGGACAGAGTCACCGCCGACACTGGTGTTCCTTCTTCTGGATTATGGTGTGGTATGTACAAAGGTCAGACAGGTTCTTTTAGTGAAGAGCAGTACATTGTCATCCACAATTTCCATATGTACGTGTAGGTATGATATGATACTTGTAGTATAAAATGATTATCGAGTGATACTATCATTAAAAAACAAGAAAATAGTGTCACAGATAATGAGTTGTTCTTTGATTTGGAAAATGTGGGAAGTAGAGTGTTAGGACCTCGACATAATGGATCTCATAATTTGAAATCACAGTACAATCTGGAAACTAAGATTCTAGAAGGGAAAAAAGAAATGCATCCATGAATGAAGAGTGCAATGGATCCTAAAATATTCCCCACCGATCGAATAAATGAACACCAAGTCTGCGTTAAAATAGACATTGTTGCAAGCACCTAAACTACGAGAAGTGGTGGGATCGTAGCTTTTTTTTAGACCAAAGGGACATCCCCGACTTATATTGAAAGCCATCGAACGGGTAGCTGCTGGTTCACCAGCGATTACAGTTCAAGGAGCGCCTCAAGCACTCGCACAGAAAGGAAAACTAGAGTTCACAAACGCAACACAGAATAAGCGAGAACGCGCTAAAAACCCGACAAGACGCTACATCTAAGAGCAAGGTGATAAGTAGCATCGCTAGGGCATCATCTTCTTCAGCAGACGTGCCATTCCACACTGACAGTGTTTTTCAGATTCCTCCCCCTTCACTGCCTCACCATGCTTGGAGTCCTTCCTGCAGCTTCAACAAGGCGTCCTCCGGATCCATCTTCGTCTTTGGCCTCGCAATCTCCATCCACTGTGATATGAGACCCAAAATGTTATAAGCAATAGCTTTGGGTGAGCTGATAAGTTTGTCATTGAAAACCCAATCATTTCTGGTTTTCCAGATGCTCCACACAACAACAGCTAAGATGTATAGGATGTAGTGGCTTCTAATATAATCCCTACCCCCTCCAGCTAGATCAACTAGACTGGTCACTAAGATGGGTCTACTGGTCCACCTCAAACTTACTCTAATCCACACCCAAATTAACTAGGAAATATTGCAGTTAAAGAAAAGGTGATCCCTTGTTTCAAGCTTTCCACAGTTACTTGCACTTCTCTGAACCTCTACCTTTGCGAATCTGTCTTTGCTCTCCAGTTAGAACTCTGTCATGCCAAAGCGTCCATAGAAAAATCTTGACCTGAAGTGGAATTTTGGTCTTCCAAAGCTCTACCATGCCTAGATTTTCTGTCACTAAGATGAGCTTGTACATCGATTTAGTAGTAAATCTTCCTGATGCCTCACAAGCCCAGACAACTTTATCTTCATTTTCTACGAAAAATTGATGAAATCCAATTCCTCCTGAAGATCAGTCCACTCAGCCACCTCTTCAATGCCAAGTCTCCTCCTAAAGTCAAAATTCCATTCTGAATCTCTAAGTTTCTTAACTGACCACTCCTGATTTCTATAGATTCTGAAGAGTTTATGAAATTTCAGCTTCAGAGGACATTCACCTAGCCATACATCATGCCAAAACCTAACCTTCTGACCATTACCAATAACCCATTTTGCACCTCTTTCATACCATTCTTTGGCTTTACCCAAACCTTGCCAAAACTGAGAAGCACCTCTACATTTGTGTTGGCAAAAGCTGTCATTATTAAGATATTTCTTTCTAAGCACCTATTTGGCCATGCTATTATCACCTCTATCCAGCTTGAAAAACCATTTAGCTATGAGATCGAGCAGTATTCATAGCTCTAGTTTCTATGAAGCCCAAACCTCCAAATTTTTTAGGAGAAGCCAAAGCTTCCCACTTAATCATATGGTACTTCTTTTTATTGCCAACCCCTTCCTAGAAGAATTTGCTTCTTGCTGTATCAATCCTCTTTTGGGTCCCCTCATGAAGCCAACAGAAACCCATTGCATACATGGGGATGCTGGACAAGCTAGAGTTAATTAGAATAGCTCTACCTCCATGAGATAGCTGGGAGCATTGCCATGTCTCTAGCCTCTTCTCAACCTTGGTTGCTGGTACACTTAACACCTCTCTGGAGAGTCTTCTATAGCTGATAGGTAGTCCCAGATATTTTAAAGGGAAAGTGCCCAATTTTTGGTTAAAAGCATTAGCAATATCTTTAGATCTCTCTTTATTGATTCCTACAGTAAACACCTCAGATTTGTTGTAATTGATTCTCATGCCAGACACCTATTCAAAGTAGAAAAGAATGAATTTGAGATGAGCTATATTATCATCAGAATCTTGGATGAAAAGAACTGTGTCATCAACATATGAGTTAGTCCACCCTCAATCAAGTATGGTAGCACACCCCTAATAATGCCATTCTGAGCAGCTTTGGTCAACATAGTAGAGAGACCATCTCGCAATCAGATTAAACGACAAAGGGGACAAAGGGTCCCCTTGCCTAAGACCCTTGTAGCTCTGAAGTACTTACCCACATCTCCATTTAGATTCACAGCTACCTTACCTCCACAAACAGACTTTCATAATCCATCCAATCCATATCTCACATAAGCCTTTCCTCTTTAACACCTCTTCAAGGAAAACCCGGTGACTTTATCATATGCTTTCTCAAAATCCAGCTTAAGGATAATGCCTCTTTGTTTCTTTCTAGACAATTCATGAAGCACCTCATGAATGACCACCACCCCATCTAGAATATATCTACGGGGATGAAAGCGGTTTGGTTCCTACTAATAGTTTTCTCACCCTTTGGATTCAACCTATTGGTTAGGACCTTAGTAATGATTTTGTAAGCTACATTAAGCGGGCAAATGGGTCTATACTTTCTAATATTATTAGCCCCTTTGACCTTTGGAATCAGAGTGATAATCCCAAAGTTAAGCCTAAACAGCTCTAGGTCCCCTTTGAGAGATCATCTAGCATCTCCAAGAAAGAGGGTTTGAGGGGGCTGCCCGAAATTTTTGAAAAATATAGGAGAGAAGCCATCGGGGCGGGGAGCTCCTCCACCTCTCATCTCACTAACCACTTTGTCAGTTCTACCTCTCGTGAAAGGTTTAGTCAATATTTCATTCTCTTCTAAACTCACTTTCAGCAGGCCAAAAGTCTTGGGTTAAACTGAGTTTTGTATTAGGTTCACTCCCAAAGACCCTCTTGTATTGGGTTGAACTCGACCTTATGATCCGGATCCTTGATGTTTAGAAGTAGGGTCTATTTCTTCTTCTTCATGTCTACACCCCAGTTTAGGTTCCAACCTCTTAGTGCTTTTCTTAGGCATTTGGATATATTTGCCCACTGCCCCACACCTCTATTATTCTGCTTCTCTGGCCACTTAGACATAACCCACTCTCTAAAACCGTCTTGACTGATCCGGGCTGCCTCAAACTTAAAAAAATTATTGACTGACGGTGTTATTAGGGGCAAGCTCAATTATAAGGGGTTGTGATCTGGCCCAATTCTTGTAAGAGAGAAAGCTGTTACAAGTGGGAAAAGTGTCTCCCACTCATAATTCATGAAGACTTTGTCAACCACCACCATAAGCTGGGTTAACCTGTTTATTAGTCCAAGTAAATTGTCCACCTCCTCTATGTATCTCTCTTAGTTGAGTATTGAAAACAAACTGATTAAAAGGTTCATCGGATGAGAGTTGACATTACCACTAGATTTCTCATTGGGATTTCTAATCAGAATGAAGTCACCTCCTATTAAAGTAGGAATATCCTCACTCTTAATCAAAGTGTCAAGCTTATCTAGGAAATCCTACTTCAAAGCATCTTTAATAGGGCCATACACATTTATCAGTCTCCACTTAACATTCACCTCTTTAGAAAGAAAAGTCATAGATTGAATTCATTTATTGGGATCGTAGCTTATTGGCCATACACATTGATTGGGATCGTAGCTTAGAACAACTAATAAACACTTCTCTCTTTAAAATCAATGATAAATACAATCCCAATCTTATTTCCGCCTCTTAGCAATCCCAAATCAGCAAATTCATCATCCCAATCTCATTTTCCATATTCTGGCATCCATACTAATCAACACAGATCCTGACAGTCAAAGGATAGAGGCAAGAGAGAGAGCTCACGGGGGGCAGCGCACGTGACTCAAAGCATCCAATACGGGGAGCACCTTGCCGCGACTTTAGTCTCTCGGCGGCGGCTAGGGTTTCAGTGCGGGGGCGGCGCTCCTCCTCCATTAGTCACCCCTCTACCTTTTACCAGACATTTCCATTTTATTAATGGTGGCGGTTATTTAAAACCCCGCCATGGTTAATGCCTTGAATAATTGTGGCGGTTATATAAACGCCCACGATAAATCGATTAACTTGTGGCGGTAAATAATGGCGAGGTTTGAGCCCAAACGGCCCATCCTAGCCCGAAACTAGCCCAATAACGCCCTTGAGTATATATATGGATACCTAGGGTTCACTCAGTCCACCTCTCTCTCACTCCTCCCGCTCTCCAACTCCCGGCGGCGCATCTCTCCCTCACCCCCTCTGCGGCCAAGATCCAGATCACTCCTCTCTCTCGCTCTCTCTCTCTCTCTCTCTCTCTCTCTCTCTCTCTCTCTCTCTCTCTCTCTCCCTCACCCTCACCCTCCTCTCCCCATAGCGCCCCACCTCCTCTCGACCTCTCCCCACAGCACCCCACCTCTCCAAGCTCGACCTCGCACCGGCGGCGATGCTCGGGCGGCATGGCGGCTGCCGCGGCGCGCGGTGGTGCTCGGAGGCGGCCTTCGGCGGAAAGTGGCTCATGTGGCGGCGCTTCGGAGGCGGCTCTCTCATGGCGGCGCTCGGGGTGGCTCGTGGCGGCGCTTCGGAGGTGGCTCGTGTGGCGGTGCTCGGAGGCGGCGGTCGGAACAGTGGCGGCGGCTTAGATCCGACAGCGGCGGCCATGGACGTGCGTAGATCCAGCTACGGCGGCGGCGGATTCGGCGGTGCGAAACCATATCTATGAAATCGTAGTTGTGAGTCCAGATCTGGGCCCGTATGGACCTAGATCTAGGCTCTCTCTTTTTTTGTTTTTTTCTGATTAACCATGACAGTTTTTAGTGGATCTGAAAACCACCACGGTTAATCGTTCTATTAACTGTGACCTTTTCTTCGTGGCGGTTTCAAAAACCACCACGGTAAATAAAAAACAGCCACGGTTAATCATTTGTGTAGTAGTTTCAACTAGGATATACTATGCAAGCCTCATCAAGCAACCAAACACACCCAAAGAGAGCTCTATTTCATTAATTAAAACAATGAAATTGTCCCGGTCTCTACATCCTGAGATGTGCTATCCAACCGTTTAGATTATTGAAGTTGCTCCACGACATTGTCGCGGACACACACAATTTAAAAAAGTAGCAAAAACCACACAAGACGACAAAGGTTTAAACAACAACTCCGTTCGCTATTCTATTGCTAAACCTCCATTTGTGGCGTGCGAAGATCTCCATGGTTAAAAATTCCAAGGAACGGCATGCACTTTGCATACTCCCTGACCATCCGTACTCATAAAACTTGACGTTTTGTAAAAGGTTTCAGTTAAACATTAGGAATATAAATCACCAATAACTTTTAAGTTATTGAGTTTTCACATGTGAAAACTATATGAATGGATTTGTCTTAAAAAATACTTTCATAAAAGTATACATATATTTTTAGAATAATAAGAGGTCAAAGTTGTATTTTGGAGACCGTGTCATTGTCCTAAATGTCATATTTTATGAGTACGGAGGGCATACCCAAAAAACTTGATGTTTAAGACAAGGTTTGGTTCAAACATTAAGAATATAAATCATCAATAATTTTTAAGTTGTTGAGTTTGCAAATGTGAAAACTATATGAATAGATTTATCTTGAAAATACTTTAATAAAAGTATACGTATATCACTCTTTGATAATATTTTTATAATAACAAGAGGTCAAAGTTGTGTTTTGGAGACCGTGCTGCGTCAAGTTTTTTTTTTTTTTTTTTTTTTTTTTTTTGGTATGGATGGAGTAGGAGTATGTTACAACTGAGTGCCGCCCACAACCTTTGTCCAATAGGCGGGCCTGAGGAAGCCGATCCAACAGTTGAACCCGAAGAGTATGGATTAAATAGAAGTTAATAGCCGAGTTAATCTTTTTAAAAACTGATCCACCGGATGCTATCAATGTGGCAAAGGCTAGTTTTGGAAAGAAACAACACAACGTATGGCCAGGACCTAGATATCTACCTTAGATCTAACGGTTGAAACAAAAGCTATCATATGGCTTAACGTGCTTACAGAGTAGGAGATATAGATTACTCCCTCCGTCTCAAAATAAATGTCATTCTCGCCTCGAGAAAGTCATTTTCTTTCAACTTTAACCAATTATATATAAAAGAATACTAATATTTAAAAACATTAGATAGATAGTTGAATATATTTTTATAATAAATTTATTTGGAGATATAAACATTGTACTTTTTTTCTATAAATCTAGTCAAAGTTAAGAGAGTTTGACCAAAGCATGCATACCGTAACGTCATTTTTCTTGGGACGAAGGGAGTACTTTCTATTGCTGCAATGCAAATAGCACCTTGAAATCAAGGATTGAGTCAACTATCTAATTCTTATGCCACCTAAAATCAAGAAATAATCAGTTAGGCCAGTCTCCATACAAGGTTTTATGTCTACGTTACAAGACTATAATGTCATTTTTTATAATGAAATGAAAAACCACCTCTCAATGCATAATTTTGTTTCACTGTACGATTAATAGGCTAGCTATAATAACATTTAGTTCTCGCATGTTGGTCAACTATGCCATGTTGATACCCAATGTGGTTGAAATTGAAACAAAACGTACCATCCTTAATGGAAAGTTTCATAGTTTCATCCACTATATAACTGTGGCGGCAGGGTTTTATCCCCAAAAAACTTTCTTCTGATTCTCTCGAGTCTAAGAGTATTTATTACCTCGAAGGTATCATAGACTTGGAGTTTAAATAAGACTTAGAGTATAAATAAGACTTGGAGTCTTAGTTTTTCTCTCTCTCTTCAATAAGTATACTGTCACATCAGCGCCACATCAGCAAAGTGCAATAAATATGAATATAATAAATAAGCTTAGACTCTACGGTAGAGTCTGCATTGTGTGCCCTTAGCATATCACATTATCTAGTTTGTTAATGTGGCATGATATTAAGTATGAATAAAACTCTCATGATACGTGCACGGCCTTATCTAATCCACATCCGGCTATATAGTCTCTATACATAGACGACAATATATAGACGCAGGCCTAAAATAATTATTTTCAAGAGGAGTTACTATGCACGGGAATAGAAATGACTATCCATGTCAGCCCCGAGACGGCAACTCAAATAGGACTATAAAAAAATATTTCAGTTTTAAAAATAGGTATATCAAAAAGAATGGAGTAAAGTGTGTGCTATATGGTGAGTGCAGGCAATCTATTTACCGGTGGATCCCATCTCTCACGGAACCAATTTCTTTTTTTGAATGTACAAAAAATTGGGAGCTCAGCATGTCTGCAAGAATGGAAAAACATTATTTGTTGATATTATTGTCAGTATCCGATACTGCGTTATTCGTAGCATTACTATACCTTATATATTCATCGTGGGTTGGTTATTTGTTGGTACGGGTTTAGCTTATGATATGGGAGCTATCAAACAGAAAGCAATGGGATAAGAAGGGATGGGATAATGAGAAGAATAAACCAGGAGAAAAGAGAAAGGGCTAGGAACTAATCATCATTTGTTAGCATAGAAACCCTGTTCAATTAGAATGGACATGGTGGGATCTTTTTTCATGGGAACTTTGATAAGTTTACCTTTTTTTTTGGTGTCGTCCTTGGCATCACCTCTCAGTTGTTGTCCCACAACATTACGTTTAAATTTCTCATCTAATGTTTCACATCCACGCAATGCATGCATGTAGGAAGAAATGGCCCCTTTGGAGGTGATGGTACGCGACGGCATCTCGGGGTATGCCTGGTTTGATATCAAAGTTAACCGCTGCCCCTTATTACCACCCGCTGGTGGTGATAGCATCGTCAAGATGAGATGGGATTGCGGCAAGGATGACGGAGTTGAGTATCAACAAGTGACCCGCGAGATCACTTTATTAGGCGCCGGCAACGACGACAAGAATCACAGGATACAGTTCACGTACTTGGTGATGTCCAATGCCGTAAAGGCCACCGTGGCGATCAAGCTGCGGCTCCCAGACCACCACGAGAGAGCTGAAGATTATTTGCCAAATGACAACGATTCCGCTAGAAAACAGGGAGGCAGAAATTACACCGCTCACGGTAAAATTTCCGCGTACATCAGTGACTGCAAAGACCCGATCGTGCTCTTCAGAAAAAGTGATAGGAGCCCCAAGACATTCAAGTCGTTGATCCTTCCGCTGACGCGATCCGCCGGCGTTCAGGTGCCGCATGCTGATAAGCGGCTCAAGATTGACATGGAGAATCTGCACATTAAGGTGAATCATGGTTCCAGCGAAAATGAGGTGTACGAGTTCAAAAGGCACACCATCAGCTTCGACGCTGAAGATTCGAGTAAAACTGAAACAATAACTTCCGCCAATTGCATCGGTGAACTTGAAGTCAACGTCACCTGGAAGGGTGAACAAAGCAAGGTAAAGATCATTACCTTTATATTTGAAGTTTTTTTTTTTTTTTTTTTTTTTTTGAAAACGGAAACACAGTTCCATTTAACACTTTTTTTAAATAATGGATAGTATTTCATATCCGGCTTCATCTACCAACAGGTAGAATCAGGCCAATTATTACAAAGATTAAGCCGAAGGCCAGAAAAAATGAAAGAGAAAAAACTCTAGGAACTCTAGACAACATCCGCGGCATTCCAGTTTGCAACGAGCTGAGAATATACCGCTAAATGCACGGCAACAACACTAAGAATCTAGGGAGGTAACTGTGCTGGCACCAACACTACACAACCAAGGAGGAATCTTCTAAAAGCGACGTCTCCAACGAGAACGTCACATACGAAGATGCCACCGTCGCCCAACCAGACAGACCGGTCTTGGATTTTCACCCGAAAGATCACCATGGCGCCTTGTGCTGAAAAGAAGTCACGACGCCTCCAACGAGGAAGTGGCACCCACAGGCGTCACCGCCGTCTGAACAAAGCAACTGTACCACCAAAATCCATGTCGTTACGCCAATAGCCAGCGAGGAAGACTGCCGCCAGATCCATAACAATGGAGTTCTTGGAAGGAGCACCACCAACATCCGCATGCCGCATCGCCCCGAGCCCTAGAACTGACAGGGGGACCGGATCCATCGCACGAAGCCCAGATACGGCAATCGTCGGGGGCGGCATTGGACGGCCGCCGCCTGTACAGCCACCCACACCTTGAAGTCTCAAATGCATCCTCGCACCGTCAGTCAATGGGTCTCCTCCACCTCAACTCCCTCCGCCCGTCCACCAACGACCGTCGCCACCGCAGCGGTCCCAACCCCACCAGGCGCGGTGCCAGACCGCAGCCGGTAGAGGCCAGGGGACTCCACCCCAGATCCATCATCAAGCCGCCATGCAGACGACAGAATCTGAGCAGAGGGATTCCCGATCGTCTCGATCTTCCCTCCCCGACGAGATCCGGCCAGAGCGACGCCGGTGCCGCAGCCTAGGGCTATCCGCCACGCACACCCATCTCCTAGGCAGCCTCCTCGCGCCGTCCCGCGGCGCTCAAACGCGGCACCATCGTGGCCGCCATGGCTGTTGTCCACCCCCGCCGTTGCTCGAGATTGGGCGTCGCCATGGTGCAGCCCAGCCGCCACCATCCTCGCCGGCTGCCCGGGCTTCCCGATGGCGTGCTCCGGTGGCGGAGACGGAGGAGAAGGGTTGGGAGGGGTGGCGGCGGCGGCGGGTTAGGGCATCCCGAGCCACCCGCGAGGAGGCGGGCGCCGCGCCCCGTTCCATTTAACATCGACCATATCAGGCATATCGCCTGAAACAAGGGTCTGTACAAATTCTGGTGGATGATCCAGCCATAGACCAGAATCATCAACACCTATTGATATGCCATAAGCAGCAATACAAACAGCTACAAGGGCAGCACCCCCTTCCCCGTGTCGCCCCCATGACGACGACTCGGGTAGAAACCCTAGCCCCCCCCCCTCTCCCGCTTCGCCGCCACCGGCGGGGCCGCCGGCAAGGCCACGTGGTCCGCGGGGATGGTGGCGGTAGGGGCCCGTCCTGTCTCGGTATTGTGGTGGCGTGGGGCGGCGCGGACTAGTGAGGCATCGCCTCGTCTGCAACCGCGTGGGGGCTCGGCGAGGCCATCTGACCATGACCGCGGTGGCATCGGCCAGTGTCGCGGATCGGTGCAGGATTGTGGCGATGGCAGGCTGCTCCTCTTCTTCTCCCCTGCTGTCCCCTTTCTTCCTCGCTTGGTGATATTGGCGGGGCCGGTCTGGGCTCATCCGGGGACTGGGTGTCCGAATCTGGTGCCCTGGTGGCCTGATCCGGCGCCCCCAGGTCAGGGGCGTCCCTGGTGGAGGCGGCTGCGTAGGCAAGGGACCCTGGATTCTCCTCCCTCACGACGGGACCCATTGTCCTCTCGGCTGGGGCCGGCGCCACTGTGGCGGGGCACGCCTGGCCGACGACTGCCGGTGGTGGCTGGCTACGTTGGCTGCGGGTGCTAGGTCGGCGACGATGGCTATCAATGGCTTCGGCATGCGGCCGTGTGCACCCTGCGAATGATTCAATATGAAAGGTATCCTATGGTTGTTCTACCTCGTGATAGAGGAAGATATTTTATACCATAGTGATTGAGATGAGATATTTGATATGTGGTCCATTATCTCTGTGCTATTTATGCGCTAATAAATCTTGCAAAAAAATCTAGCCAGATATTATTTTTGCAATGATTTGCTCTCCAGTAATAGCGTCACTCCTACCAATGTTGGTAGATTGAAGTCAAGATATCTCGATTTCTCAAATAGCACATGATGTCATGGTTTAATCCATGATCTGATTGTGTGGATATAATGATTCCGGCCATCTATAAGATCCCCAAATTTTAGATCATTGAAATAGGCTTTACATGAATATGAAAATGCCATTTTATAATAGTCTTTAAGTAGACATTTAATGGTCAATTCTATTTATCATTATGACATTGTATTGTACAAGACTTCATATATATGAATATGACTATATGTATAACTTGACAAAATGATCTATCACATACTGAAGTTATGTGGTATTGATTGTATTGAATCGAAGGTCATTATCTATAAAGGTAATGCAGCTTGTGTTGTCGATGGAAACAAGTTATACTTAATGCAATATTTTGCATTAAGAAGGTTCTGTTCCATAGGTCATATGGGCATATGAACATTTACAAACTATGTATTGTGATAATCTCAAAGAGATATTCCATACTCCACATTTCGTATGTGCTTAGTACATTGGTATGAATTTACTTTTAGATTTGCAAGTTCGGGGGAGAGACTTTCATCTCTCTTCTCGTATAAAGTTTTTAATGAGGCAATATCACAAGACTATGTCATATCATCCATTTTTCCCATAGGGGTTTTTGTGGATGACATTGGAACATAAAATACATTGTACTCTTTCTTTACGTGAGTTTTCCCTTTTTTGAGGTTTCTCATATAAAGTTTTTGATGAGGCAGTGCCAATATAAAGTTATATGCTTATCATCCATTTTTCCCATAGGGGTTTTTGGTGGATGACATTGGAACATAAGATACATTGTACTGTTTCTTTATGTGAGTTTTACCTTTTTGAGGTTTCTCATATAAAGTTTTTGATGAGGCAATGCCAATATAAAGTTATATGCTTATCATCTATTTTTTTTTTTCCCATCGAGGTTATTTGGAAGATGATATTCGGGCATATTGATCATATGGTCAAGGTGTTTTTAGACTACAACTTTAGGTTTATTTCAAAGAGTCTAACAATATTGGTGATTGTACATCATGGTGTTTCTTCTTATTTTTCCCATTAGGTTTTAAGGAGTTTTGCCTGATATACCGATATTACTTTGGTCTTATCTATAGGGTTTTCCAAAGATTCTCCTTACATTTTTCCTAAAAGGTTTTTGAGGGAGTTAAATGTCATATTATCTATTTTTCCTAAGGGTTTTTCAAGGATAATATTTATGACATATTGATCTTTGATCAAATTGTTTTTTAGACTATGTATTTGGGACAACCTAAAGGGTATATTAACATTGAGAGTTATATCATGGTTTTTCTTCTTATTTCCCACTGGGTTTTTAAGGAGTTTTGCTTAGTATATCAATATTACTTTAAGTTTTTCCTACAGGGTTTTCCAAAGCTTTAGGATTATATCTGTTGAATGAGCAGAGATATCTACGGAACCAATTGATCAAGGGGAGTGTTAAGATTAATTATTTATTATGATCAATTAGGTAATACCGTCATTAGCAACTACTAATGATGGTTCCTCATAGGAACACCGTAGTTTCCGTAGATACACCTTTCGCTAATCCACACCTCTTGGGCTTGTATATATTGTACAGACATCATTCAACAAGAGATCTATCGACATTCTTTCACTATTTCACTTTCCAACAGATATTCGGGACAACTTGCTAGTTGAAGAGATAGGAGAGTATTAGTCGAACTTTCCACAAAAATAAATCTGCAACGGCGCCCATGCTTGCCGAATCAGATCATTTGTTTCTTTTTTTTTTTTTGTTGTTGAAAAATGAAACTCATGCCATGTATATAATTGTGTATATATCATTGTACTGCATGCAGAGGAACAAAACGGAACCTGGTCACGTAGAGTGCAAGAACATTGCGGATAAAGAGAAGTTCACTGCATGCATAGACGACCTGCGTCGCAAGATCGCCGAAGACTGCCAGGATGTCTTGAAGGACTTCGAAGGCAGCTACACCAAGCATAGTCACCCGGTCCTCACCAGGCCAAGTGCTAAACAGCCTCGGCGGTGGATACACGTCAAGCTGCAAGCGGTGGCGAGCAACGGAGAGTCGGCGACGACGACACTAGCCATCCGGGATGACAAGTGCTATGGAGTTGGATTCCTGAACCAGAGCGGAGTTTGGTACGATCTTGGTAACCGGTACGGCGGCAAGACACTCCCAGAAGATGAATACAACTCTGTACTCCTAGACTGGGGGGACGTTTCCTACAAAGACGGACGGGGCCTCAATGACTGGGGTCAGGTCGAGAAGAAACTGGAGTCCTTGAGGAGGGGTGTCTCCTACAAAGACATACTGGGCGTCGATGACTGGGGTGAAGTGGAGCAGAAACTGGACCCCACGAAGCTGGGCAGGGAGTTCGCGACCAAGGCCGTGCGCACGCTGTCGCGCTACCCCGACGTGGAGGAGGATGAGAAACCCAGGCTGGCACTGGCAGGCATCATGCTCATGGTCTGCGAGTCCGCAAAGTTGAATACTCTGTATCGATACTTTGAGAGAACATGGGACAACAACGGGAGTGAGATACATGGCGGGCCATCATCATTCTCCGAGAAAGGACTCATGAATGACATCAGGAACTGGGGTGAGATATCACGCGCTCTGCTCTACTGGAGGGATCACCGCTTCGACATGAACAAGTGGGGCAAAAATATGCAACGGGAGATGAGTGGAACAACTCCTGGCAGCGCAGAAGAAGCACTAGATATCGTTCACCTCGTGTTCAACTCCAGGGGGCTGCAGGTATTTTTTTTTCTTAAATTTATTAGATAGTTTGACCTAATAAGGGAAAAAAAAAAAAACTCTACTGATTTTTTTTTTTTTGAAAAGTCGACGGGGGGAGAGAATCCCCACCTGGATTTCATTTCATTGATTGGCTCTGAAAGCCTGAGATAGAAAACGTTACAGGGTTTTCAGGCATAGCTCTGCGCACACATCGCGCCGCCTGATGAAACTGAAAAACTGAAAACACAAAAGGGAACAAAGAACTCCTATGACATGCATTTAGTTGTACATCAACTAACACCACCGCCAACGGCAAAGCTCCAGCGACCTTCACTTCTATGGCGACTGTGAAGCTTCGAGTCAAGTGACAGACGACAGCCGTGATTGCAATGTCTTTGAAGCACATCCAGGCCCCAGTTGTCGCCCGCCAACGCCCAATGCCAAGCTCTCTGGAGGGGGTAGGCGGCAGCGGTAGAAACCACCCGGCATTTGATATTCTGTCACCATCAAGGATGGTGACATTCTCAAGACATCCGGGCGGCATTTGATATTACGGCACCATGAAAATGGTGACATCCTCCAACACATCCGAGCCCACATACCACCATCCAATGCCGCCCACGGGGAAGACAAGTGGAGGGAGGGCCAACAAAAGGGGCGCGAGGAGATCCAAGAGAGAGGATCATGGTCTCGTTATCGGCATTTGATGAGACAAGGCAATCAAGGATCATGAAGAATGGCAAAGCTAGGACATTGGCAGTGTAGTAGTTTGGCTAGAACTTATGCGAGAATCAATAGGGAGGGGATGGTTGGGCCGACGGCAAAGGGGAAGCGAAATCTCCCAAGCAATGCCTCGAGAAAGGAAATGACATCGAAAGGTGCCACCATTGCCTGTCCGGGATCACCGGTTTGGGTTTTCACCGGAAATCAAACTCCACAAGATGACAGATGGAAAAGCGACGACGCCTCCAAGAAGGAATATGACGCACAAAGGGCACCATCGTCGTCGGCACCGCAACAAGCCGAAAAAGATTTTCATCTAGAATCCACCGCAACAGCAATCACCTGCGCCATCAAGTGAGATTACCCCCTCGAGCTGAGCTTCGTCCTCCCCGTTGAGGCGCATCAGGCCCCCAAGAGGGACCGGCCGAGAAGAGCAGCACGGGGGGGAGACTCCAAAGCTTGCTTTGCCCACGCCAACATTACCGCTGCTTTGGCGCACTGCCTAGACGGTACTCCACGGGCGCGCAGCCCCGCCGCCCGACAAGCCCGCGGCCAAACTGCGCGTTCCGGGTCGCTGCTGGGCCCCTACAAACGAACACGAAGAAGGACACGGGCACGCTGCCCCACCGCTGGCTCGCCCGCGGCTGAATCGCACGCCCGCCCCTGCTCCGCCTGCAGGGCCTTCGTCGAGCCCGCGCTGCAGCACCGCACCCACCGCCAGCGGCCGCCCCCGACACCACGAACGCCGCCAGCGAATACCACGCCCGAGCGCCGCGTCCGCCGGCCCCCGTGGCACCAGGCCCGGAGCGGGAACGCGGACCCGGCCCAAGGGAGGCGCCGGCCAAGTGCGACCTCGCCCGCGCGCCGCACGCCGAATCCGCAAAGACAGGAGGTCCACGGCGAAGCCCACCCCGGAGGGGCGGTGTTGACGTCGGCGCCAAGGGCTGGCGCTTGACTTGGCTGCCCGGCCACCAAGACGCAAGCCGGTCGCCGGATCCGAGGTGAGGGTCACCGGATTCGGGCCTAGGAACCCCGGATCTGTCGTCTCCATGGCTGCAGCACCTCTCACCGCGCCATGGCAAAGCACCAGCAAAGCAAGAGAAGAAGCAAGGGAAGGGAAGGGGGAGATGCGACCCGCGCTCTTTTTTTCGAGCTGGCGCATGCCGCCCGCCGCCAGCGTATAGACCTGCGGACGACGGCGGCCGGAGGAGGTGGCTGTGGAGGGGACTTTGGGCGGCGGGGCGGCGGTGTCGCCCCTCCCGTCGCCCTGGGAGGCGACGCAAAGGGGCACGCGAGTCTTTCCTCCTAGTGTTTTTTCTTTTTTTTTTTTTTTGGGTGGTGGTGGGGGAGGGAAGAGGTTGCACAATTGGGGATTAGATTATATATATGCTTTTTGTGAGAATTTCGAGGCTATTTCTCTGTTTTTTAAAGGCACTGGCAGAATGGTCATTTAATTTCCTTTGTTTTTTATATAAATTGATCAGGTGGTCTGATATTGTTGGTCGCTAATTAATATGTAGATTGACATGGACTACCCAATCAACGAAGAAAAAAAAATGTTCACTACATTCATCCAGGAGCTGCGGCGTAAGCTCGCTGATCACGAGCACCGGGAGGATATCTTGGATGGCCACCCGGAACCTAATAAGTTTTCTAGTACAGGTGATCGCCCGATGGTGCTACGCAAGTTCCGTGTTGGACCGCCAGCGCGGTGGTTTCACATCAAGCTGCAACTGCCGGAGGACAAGCAAACGTCGACTACCCTAGTCGTCTTGGATGACACCGTGGACGTAATTGGCTTCATGAACCAGAATGGAACTTGGTACGAGCTTGGGTACAGCAAAGCCAGCCTCGTAGCAAATTGGCTTGCAGTAAGCATCCGGGCGCTCCCACCAGAATACAAATCCGTACGCCTAGACTGGGGCACGACGTATACAAGCATACTGAAGGCCAGTAGCCAGGACCAAGTCTTGCAGATACTGGCCCAAGCGGAGCTGGGCAGGGACTTCGCGACCAGGGCCGTGCGCACGCTGTCGCGCTACGGATGTGCAGATGCAGATGTCCAGGTCCAGCAGCAGGAGGAGGCTGAAACCAGGCTGGCGCTGGCGGGCCTGATTCTCATGGTCTGCGAGTCTGCAAGGTTCGATGCTCTCCGTAAGCACTTTGCTGATGGCTGGGACACCGGGAAGCCATTGCCATTCTCCCAGGAGCTGCTGCGTTGCACGGACAAGTGGGTTCACATGTCAATGGCTCTGCTGCGCTGGAAGAAAGGCGGCTACTGCCCGTGGAGACCACGGGGTAGTACCCTCAACAACATTGGAGTCAAGAGCGAAGAAAATGCACTCGATGATGCCGTGGCCTTCGGCCAAATGTTTGAGTGTCCCGGGGCACCGGCCCTCGTGTACGATACCAGATGCCCCGCCGCCATATTTATGTATACCCTCTGCCATACGATGAGTTAGCCGTATGATTAGTTATAAGAGTTAAAGCACTGGCTTGAGCAAGATATGTTTAACATCAAACTCTATATGATTACTCATTATTGTATGTTGTATATATTGAATTTGGGTGTGGTTTGTTACCAATTATTTTCGTCTATATTCATTATTTGTTTTTAAGTCAGACATTCCTATGTATTAAATATATTAGTTAAAGTGAAAGTGGGTAATTTAGAAACATATGTAGGAATCTTGTGAAGTATTTATTTTTCAATAATAATATACATTTTATAGTTTATTTTAACTTAATTCAATGATAGAGCTAATTAATTAGATATAAATTTACAATTGTCCCAGCTAATAAGAAATTCAAGTCCAATGAGGAATCTCAACCAGAAGGTATATCATGTTTAAAAACAAATTAAAGAACTCAACCAAAATCACTTATTTGGAAACAGAAATGAGGAAACGTGCGCATGCCCTCGGTTGCTACAGCTTCTTGTTAAGCCAGAAGCAGCAAAAGGGGGTTGGGGGGGGGGGTGTTGACTGACAGCTGAAAATACAGGCGCTGTTCTCCAGCAATAGCACCACTGAGCCTCCACCCTCCAGCAATACGTGCAGGTCAACGTTGAACACGTTGTTGGCCGTTCATCCTTGAGAGTGCTTCTGCTTGAGGACATTTCCACGAACAGGCTGTGGGCAGGATCCAGCGCGTTCGTTCCATGCCATGGCAACGGCACGCCGGCACTAGACTCGCACGGGCGTGCCTGTTCCCCTATGTCGCACTCGCACACATGGCTCCGGCAGACGGCAGTAACTAAGGCCGTCTGCGCGATACAAGAAACAGAAAGCACTCAGCCGATCGCTCACCTTTGCTTGACTGACAGGAGCAGTCGTCGGCCTTGAATCTTGATGCAATGCGCGCCGAGCCAGTGACTGCTGCTGTCCGTGTCCACCATCGATGGCGAAAAGGAAGAGTTACTGGTGCTGGAGCCAGGAGGGAGTCGCTGTTCAGCATCGCTGGCGAAGAGGAAGAGCTGCTTGTGCTTGAGGACATTTCCACGAACAGGGCACGATCGATCGATCGCGTTTGTTCCATGCCATGGCACTAGACTGCACAGCCATGCATTTTCCCTGCGTACGTCGCACTCGTACACACAGTAATTAAGAACGTCTCGACTCTCCAGGACGCACGCGCGATAGAAGAAACAGAAAGCGCTCGCTCACCTTTGCTTGACCTTGACAGGGGCAGTCAGTCAGCCTTGATTCAACTCGCGCCGAGCCAACGACTGTAGCTGTCCACCATCGTCCATCGCTGGCGAAGAGGAAGAGCTGCTGGAGCAGGAGCGAGGTGGCGGCGGGATTCGGCCATTCGGATGTGGAGTCCAGCTCCAGCAGTGTGTCAGTGTCCAACGTCTGAGGCGTCGTCGGCCAGTCGGCCAGCGTCCCCTCCACGTGACGTCACGAGGAGGCTCTGTGCGGAGAGCAGGCCTCGGGCGCAGAGAGACCACATGGCCCATTATGAATATTTTGGACCAACAACTGGCAATACCGGCCCGAGCTCGTCACGGGCCGACGGGATACGCGACCAACTGAGCCCAAAATGTTGTCAGTTTGGCCCAGATCACACACAGCAAGGCAACAAGACCAACGATGGCAGATGCTGGGCTAAACCGGCTGCAGCCTCGCCTTCTCTCCCTGCCTGTTCAACCTGTTCAACGGAGCTGAGACTTGCATGCTGAGACATCTTGATTCTAGGGTGCACCGCCAGTGACAGAATGCACCCAGGAGTTAAGAGCCAAGAATCTTCTGCGATCTCTTGGATCTGTTCATTCATGTCTGGTTGCTTCTGCAACTCTGTCTATGCTGGTTCCTTGGGGTCTGTCGACTCAACGCAAAGCTCAAAATTCAGACCTGGAACAGGTTTCATCAGATCATGACCGTGTTCCAAAGCTACCCAGCGTGATCCAAAGAAAGGTGTAGTAACAGTATTAAAACACACACTTCATTCATCCTGATGTTTATGCAGTTCATGGTAAACACAATCATACAAGGAATTTTAGTACCAGAATGTTCAGACAGGGAATCTTGTGGCTGTAGTGCATTACATACACGCAGAATCCATTAGCTGGTCGATAATTACAGCTCTACCTTTGTGTGGTGCAAGCAAAAATCGATATATTTACAAAAGGATCAAGCTCCTATACGAGTACACTCACACTCACACTCACACGGGAGACTGAAACTGAAATAGAGTCAGCTAACCTGCACTTACAGACAAACTGAAAACCGGTTCAGAGTTCAGACACAACAATATACTAATTAAGAAAAGACATCCCCTCTCTGAATCTTCTCCTTGGATCATTGTCTTCTTGCTAGCATGGCTTCAGCCAATCAGCCTTCAGCTCCGATATGCACCAACAACTGCAATTGCCTCTCGTAAGCGCATTGGGGAGCTCCCAACGCATGCCACCCAACTGACAGCTTTGTCATTCTTCAGAAGCACATCAATCGTGACATCTGCAGTCAATATTGTCTGGTTCGCTCCTCAAGGGCGAAAGACATGTTTCCATCAACTAGAAGACAGAGAGTTGGCAAATATGTCGAAGTTCTTTAGCTTTGCAAGCGGCTGTTTTCCAAAATTGATGCATATATACGTAACCACTGCAGAGTCTGGAAAAGAAAAAGAAACAATTAGTTTCAAAAGGACTCACACGGAAGCAGTTAGCAGTGCAACAAACATTAATACTATCAAGCTTTTGGGACTGTGCGTCTGTGACACATTTCTATCTAGTACCCTATTTTATTGTACAAGCGCATGCCACCCAACTGACATCCTTGTCATTCTTGAGAAGCACATCAGTTGTGGGCACATAAGTCCAAGTTCTTGAGCTCTGCAAGCAGCTGTTTCCTAAAGTTGGTGCATATATACGTAACCAATGCAGAGTCTGAAAAAAGAAGAAGAAACAATTAGTTTCGATAGGACTCACAGGGAAGCTGTCCAACAAACATTAATAGTATCAAGCTTTTTGGGGACTGTGCGTCTGTGCCACATTTTCTTTCTAGTACCCTATTTTATTGTACAAATATGTTTATTAAGAGCATGCAAAATGCATATATATATGTATGTATACCGTGCAGAGAACAAATACAGATGATGAGAAGAAAAGGAAAAGTGTAGGTCTTGTGAACCAATATAGTAAATAGTGGTGATATAACATGAGCACACAACAACGACATGTAATACGATTTTCCGAGAAAAAAAGGAGGCAGCGTATAATCATGTAGCAATATCTAAGCCATGCAATTTTTGCAAGCAGAAGAAAATAAGTGTGGGTTCCTTCAAAAACGAGCGTGTGGCACATGCCTACCTGGCCATCCTAGTCTGCCTTAGAATATGATGCACTGATCTGAAGCCCCTAGTCCCATAGCCTTAAATTTTGAATATGTGAGACAAGGTGCCAATCCTCCCCCACACCTTCCCTGCAACGCCTAATCAGCTCAGGGTTGCAGTTTATAAATAACTCCTCAAGAGCAGTAAGGCGTTGTATGGAGCGGGGCAAGGATGTAAGCCCACGGCAGTTCTCGAGGAAGAGTTCTTGAAGTGCAGAGAGTTCGCCTAGCCACTCTGGAAGCTGAGTCAGCGCCTCACAATTAAACAACATGAGAGTTCGAAGTGAGGTGAGGCGCTGCATGCTCTCGGGAAGGCAAGTCAGGGAACGCAAAAAAGTTAGGTCTAGGTACTGGAGTGAGCAGAGTTCTCCTATTTGTTCAGGCAGCTGCTGGAGAGAATGACAATACTCTACCTTCAGACGCTGTAGAGATTTCAGTTCCGTAAGCCAGTCAGCAGCACACGAAGTTTAGCACAATGTGATATTCCCAGTCTACGGAGGTTGGTGATGCAGTGGATGCTCTCAGGTAAATGCGTAAGGTCTGTGCACATGTATATGAAGCCCAGTGAGGTGCAGCAGCACCTCCCAACCAGATGATGATCCCACCAATCGACGGAGGTATAGTTCCTTGAGTTGAGTACCCGTCACATCCACAATACAGGAGGAAGATAAAGACTCATCACCATGAGCATGAGCTGCAAGACGATGACGTGGATGGAAGAAGCATCCTGAAGAAACCAACTGTCCATTGCTTCCTTCTAGTGTTAAACTCTGCAAAGACAGCGAAAAGTACGGCTTCACAACCAATTTCGGGCAGTCGCTTATTACTAGAGTGGATAGGTGAGGGAAGCGACATTGCACTTCCATTCCTTCCTCCCCAGTTGTTGCTAAACCGGTTGTGGTCGTAAGCAGCTCTACCAACTTAGGCATTCCTCTGAGCTTAAGGATCTTTATCAGTGGCAATTCCACAAGTTCCCCCAGATGCTCCAAGTTTGGTAAGTAGTCCAATACTAGTTTAGTTAGATGGGAGAATTCAGCTGGATTTCTTTGCACTACTATATGTGTATTGTCATGTGGGGACAAGTCTACACTAGGCGTAGGTGCGCCAGGGACATCAGGCGCGCAGCTGAACGCGCTGAGCGCGCGCACGGCGAGCTGGCAAGTCGTGGCTAGATAGGAAAGATAGAAAGATTAGAGTCCTTTTCGTATTTGAGTTCCTAGAATTGTGGGGTGTTGGGTAATTGCTTAACACAACACTTTATTGATGATGATATGGTTTACAAAGTGGCCATTCAACATGGATTACAAAGGATATCAGGGGGGTATTTATAGGCCCCCCCTGACTTCGTAATTGTACAAAAATGCTAAGAATTCCAAAATGAACTTCTACAGTACATCTTTCCTAGCGAAGGTGTAATTTTCATCATCGCAATGCTTCAGATATAATCTTCATCTTCGCGATGCTTTTTATCCCTAGGAGCTGTTTTACGTGACTTTATAGCGAAGTCGCCACGATCATCTTCCCGGATTCTTGATCTCAATTTTTCTAATTTCAAACTTGTTGCTCTTTCTGCGAAGTTAACGCCCCCTTGAAGCCACCTTTGGTATTTAAACTCAGCTTTACGTCACGTAGTCGGTTTGCGTGTCCTGAAATCATCAAAGTGCGGGGACGAAAGTTTAATAGGAATCAAAGTTAGAACCCAACAGCGGCCCTCGTGGGCTTAAGGCCGACTTCAAAGGCGTGAAACCCACGAACTTAAGTTTTTCTTAAAACTTTGTTTCAATCAAAACGTCGTCCGGACTTTGAAGTTGGACTTCGGGATTTGATTTTTACTTAGTGGATATCTTTGCTGGTTTTTTTTTTTTTAAACGGCTAGTTTGACCGTTTTGACCAAAGTGGTCTATAAATAGCGAAGCACCCCCTTTTTTCTTCATCTTTTCGAAGAGGGGCCACCTTTTTAAAAAATTTTTCTGCGCGACGTGAAGCCAAATTTTTCCTCGCGAAGTCGGACTTTGTCATTCTTCCCGAAGCTCTTGCTTATAAGCGAAGTTTGTTGGTTGGTTTTTTGTTGAGGTATGTCTTCCTTGCGAAGTGTTTCTCATTGCTTTTCATTATTTTTTCTATGAATCTAAGTCTTGTTTTTCCTCCATTTTAGAATGGCTGATTCGATGATGTTTTGCTTGGCTCTCAAGAGCACGAAGTTGAAGAAGCAAATTCTCAACATGATAATTCAGATGAAGGGTTATCGAAGTTCTAGCTTCGAATCGAGAATTCTTTGCCGGATGACGAGGATTTCCTTGGTATTTGGTCATAGTAAAATGACTGAAGAAGACTTCAAGAAGATGGTTAAGGATGGTGTCTTGAGGGCAGGTCAATACGAGGCCGCGGAGCCGATGAGAAAATTCCAAAGCCTAAGCCCGATGAATGTGTTGTTTTTAAGGATTTGTTCTTTGCGGGACTTCGCATGCCTCCCCAGAACATCCTTGAAGAGGTGTTCAAGAGGTATAATATTGAGATGCACCACTTGGCTCCCAATGCCATAGTCAAGTTGTCTGTTTTTCTATGGGCTGTTCGAAGTCAAAATACAAAACCAGACATAGACACTTTCTGTTCTCTGTATGAGTTGCATACTCAGTTTTGGACCAAGACGATTGAGCAGCGTAAGGTGAAATTATATTTTGGATGTTGTAGTTTCAAAAGCGCTCGAGGACAAAAACAGATTTTCCCGCATCAAAGAATAAGTGGACGGATGGTTGGTACAACTTCGGTTTTATCATAAAGTACCCATGGTCGAAGAAAACCGTGGTAAGAAGGGAGTTGTAAAAATTCACCCATTGGCTTCGCGCATGCATAGGGAGCGATTTGAGTGCAAGCCTGGTTTTTCTAAATCTCAAACTTATGCTGAGTGTTTGAAAGCTTTCAGAAAAGTTGTTCCTCAACAGTCTACTCGAGATCTTGTTGAAGAGTATTTGGCTGCTGGAGTTTGGCCACTTAGACTTGGATGGGACTTTCTTCGTTATCATACGAAGAGGATTAGGGAAAAAGATTATATTTTCCCATGTAGATATCTTGTGATGCCTTCGCGGTTCAGTACTAAAGAAGAGTTTGTTGCTGCGGTTGAGAACAAGGCCGTGGATTTACTTGGAAAGTATCTCCACATAGAGAGGAAGTTGATGGATGAAATTATTGGCAAGGACTATGTTAGGCTAAATCGGATCTTTGATCTTGCTAACATAACTTACAAAGTTCGCCCACCTCCCGCCTATGCTCGTGGGAAAGATAAGAAGGACTCTGATAAAAATCAGAAGAGGAAGAGGAGTGATACAGCGAAGCCATCTTCTTCAGCGAAGACACCGGCGAAGGCTGTTGTTGCTAAGCCTCAGAAGAAGAAAGCTAAGAAAGTGGTAGCAGACTTGCTTGATAATTTGGACTGTCGGACAAATGAGGTTGATGGCTCTAATCCACGGGGCTTTTGCTCAAGATTTAGAGGTGAGGGAAATTTGTAAGACTTTTGCTCCTACCGGGTCGACTCGGATTTGCTTACCCCACTTGCGGGATACTTACAAAATTTTGGGTCTTCGCAGAACATGGGCACTTCGGGCAATGTTGGCGAAGATGCTGATGCTGCTATGATGGAAGCCTCTCCTACTGGTACTGCATCTCCTTCTTCACCTAGACTTAGGGATCCAACTCCTGACTTTCCAGCGAAGTTGGATACGTCAACTTCTGCTCTATGTGATGAACATGATTGTCTTGAGTTAGCTAAGTTAGCTAAAAATATTCACATGAGTCACTTGTTAGTGCATCCAGAGAATCCTTCCTCGGTTCCTGAAACAGTGATTCCTGAAGGAAATGAAGATGCTGACGCGGCAACGAAGTTGTCTGCGGAGCCTGTTTCAGACCCTGCTAAAGTTTCTGAAATTGATGCTGAAAAACCGACTGATGTGCAGGGCGGAGGTGTTGCGAGTATGTACTCTTTGTTTTATATTCTGTTGTTCTTTTGAAACTTGTATTATTTTGATTTGGCTTCTTCTTTTGTAGAACAATCTTTGACTGAGAGGGCTCAAGAAGCAGTGAAGGTTATAAAGGAAAAACTTCACAAAAAGGGGACGAGGACTGCCGGCTTCTCTTTTGATGATTTTTCTGATGTTGAAGATGAAGAAGCTGAGATTGACCAGCGAAGCCGATTATCGGAGTCGTTGGTTAATGTTGAAGCTCAAAAGAAAATCCCTTGTCCTTTGAAAGAGGGTGAAAAAATTTGTAAGTTTTCTTAACTTTGCTGATTTTTAAGTTTTGAGATAAGGTTTGTAACTTTTCTTATTTGTGTGTTTCAGCTCAATTTTTCCCTGATGCATCGACCTCATCTAGAGAGAAGACTGTTGATGTTGGGTCTATGAAGGATGTTGTCGGAGACCAGCCGACTCCGCAAGTGGCTGCTGATACCCAAGAACTTTCTTCTGAAGATATTTCAAAATCTTTGGAAAACACTTTGAAGTTTTGCTTGGATAGTGGAGTTAACTTAGATTCCTACAAGTTTGTCGGAGTTGGGATAGACAAGCTTCGCGTGCTTCCGAAGAAGCCTGAATTGCAATTGTCTAAATGCATTGATGATGCTTTTTCCGTTCCTGATGCCGAAGGCGAACTGGCGAAGAAAAATCCGCTTGAGCTTGCTGATGCGGGTTTAGCTTTGATGTATAAGGTATATTTTTCTACATATTTTTGTGCGAAGTTAGCTTTTCGTACTTCGCTTGTGTTTGATTTTTATGCTTTTGCAGGGTGTGCTTGTTCAACGAGGTCTTAGAAAATCTCTTGAAGACAGTGCCACTGCTTTTGCACTCCGTGAGAAATCTCTCTTGTCTGAGATTGAATCCTTGAAATCTCAACTTGCTGCCAAAGAAGTGGAAAGAGGCAAAGCTATTGATGAATGGCATAAGATTGATAGATTGTATCATGGTGCTTCGGATACTATCAAGGAAAAGGAAGATGAGCTTACACTTGCGAAATCCACCATAAGCACTCTTAGGCAAGAGAAGGCATATTTGGAGAAGAAGAAAGTTGAAACTGATGAGTTAATGATGCGAAGATTTAATAGGACATGGGAGCTATGCAAAAATGCTTATGAGAAGTGGGGTGCTACTCCTGAAGATCCTAGTTGGGAGCTGGGAGAATTTGACCCATTTTTTAGCTGGTTATGTAGGCAGTATGAGGATCTCGGCATTGTTGTCCAGGCTGCTGCCGATACAAGTGTCATGTACTCTACACGAGCTCTGTTGCATCTTATGAAAGAAGCTAATGACCCGTTGTATGACACCTTCGCTGAGTCTTCTTTCAAATTTCCTGCTGATGCAATCAACAAGATTTCTACTCGGACACATATTTTTGCAAGAAGTTTTTTGAAGAGTATTGGTGCAAGTGTGGCCGTGAGCACTGTCTCGAGAAAGTCAAGGAGAAGTTGAAGAAGGTATTTACTGATTTATTCTTGTTTTTCAGAATTTTGTGACTGTTTCTTTTTGACTTGCTAACTTGGCTTTTAACAGGTTGAACTTGATATTTTACAGGAAGAAGAAGCCTTGAGGAGGTTGAAGGAAGAAGAAGAAAGGAGGGCTCGCGAAGAGGAAGAGAGGAACGTAAAACAATGTTAGTGAGCGAAGGGGCTAGCTTTATGGATTAGTTTTTATTTTGAGTGTTTTGGGAGGAGAAAGAAAACATGTTGGCAAGGGTTGTTGTAAATTTGTTAAGTTAACGATTTGTCCGGTCTTGTTTAACTTTATGATTTATGAACTGCGAAGCTATTTTTAATGCGAAGATAGATTGCGTTTATGATTATTTTTGCGGAATTTTGACTTTGGGATATCCTGCGCGAGGTTCCTCAAGCAAAAGCTCTTGCGCAGGATATGATACCTGTTTTGCCCCTTATGATTGCGAAGGACAACTTTGTTTTTGAGACTTCGGAATTTACGGAGTGTTTGAGGCTTCGGTGGTGCGCAGATGTTGGTGTTTTTGTGAATAAATGCCTTGGGAAATCTAGTGCGAAGACTTCTTATAGGATGCCTAGGGTTGTTGATTTTAGTACTTGTTGGATGGGTAACATTTGTGTAGTCAAGCTTTCTCTTGTGTTTTTATCTTTTCTTGTTCTTAGTTCGTGCCTTTTTGTTTTTGATCATCGTGCTCGAGTCGTCCCCAAGCTTTGTTTTTGGGGAGAATTTTCAAGACGCGGCGAGATAAAATAATCAACGAAGTTGTTGAAGATATTTTGAGTGAGGCGGCAACTAGTGTTGCCTCGAAGAATTTTGATTGGCTTATGTGTTATTTTCAAGTTGTATATTCTATGTTGTATGTATGACTGAATAAATGCTCTATGTGATGTATTTTCCATTTTTGTAATTGAAATAATTTTACAACAAAGTTTCGATTTTATGAGAGTTATTTGTTTTTTTTTGGTGTGAATTTTAAATTTTGTCTCCTTTGTGGATTTTGAAAATGTTGTCCCTCCTTTTTTTTGCGAAGTGAGAGCGAAGACTTAGATTTGAAACCAAAATTCTCCTTAGAGAAATTTGAAAACGTCGTCCCCTTCTTTTTGCGAAGTGGGGAGCGAAGACTTCGATTTGAAGCCAAAATTCTCCTTAGAGAAATTTGAAAATGTCGTCCCCCTTCTTTTTTTTTGCGAAGTGGGAGCGAAGACTTCGATTTGAAGCCAAAATTCTCCTTAGATAAATTTGAAAACATCGTCCCCTTCTTTTTTTGCGAAGTGGGGCGAAGACTTCGATTTGAAGCCAAAATTCTCCTTAGAGAAATTTGAAAACGTCGTCCCCTTCTTTTTTTGTGAAGTGGGAGCGAAGACTTCGATTTGAAGCCAAAATTCTCCTTAGAGAAATTCCCCCCTTCTTTTTGAAGTGGGAGCGAAGAATTTGAAGCCAAAATTCTCCTTTAGAGAAATTTGAAAACGTCCCCTTCTTTTTTTGTGAAGTGGGAGCGAAGACTTCGATTTGAAGCCAAAATTCTCCTTAGAGAAATTTGAAAACGTCGTCCCCTTCTTTTTTGCGAAGTGGGAGCGAAGACTTCGATTTGAAGCCAAAATTCTCCTTAGAGAAATTTGAAAACGTCGTCCCCTTCTTTTTTGCGAAGTGGGAGCGAAGACTTCGATTTGAAGCCAAAATTCTCCTTAGAGAAATTTGAAAACGTCGTCCCCCTTCTTTTTGCGAAGTGGGAGCGAAGACTTCGATTTGAAGCCAAAAT